>CM060948.1:352738192-352965692 GCA_030765055.1 Mantis religiosa
TAAGTTCACTTTTTGTCTACTAATGTTTTGGGAAAGTAATTTTCTGTGTTATTTCAATAATTTTGTTGTATTCTGTTTTGTATTCTGCTTTGAGAGGGATGTTGACCAGTCTGTGTGTTAAATTATTGAAGATTGCCTGTTTGTGGGATCTTGGATTGTAGTCATTAACTTTTATGTAGTTGTCTGTCTGTGCTGGTTTTCTGTAAATGCCAAAGTTTAGTCTGTTTTTATTTCTCATTATTTTTAGATCCAAAGTGGTAAATACTCGTCTTTTTCTATTTCTACAGTGAACTTGATGTTTTTTTCTTGGATATTTAAAAGTTTTAGTGCATCACTGGTGTGTGCTTTTTTGGTTCTATTGCAAATATGTCGTCTACATATCGTTGCCAGAGTTTGAACATCCAAGGGTAACCTTTGGTGATCCTTATTTCTAATGCACTCATGTACAGATCGGCCAGGAAATGTGATAGGCGTTGCCCATTGCTAAACCTGAAGTTTGGTGGAAATATTTTGTTTGAAACTGGAAGAAATTTTGTTCCATGCATTATTTGATTCGTTCGATGTAATCTGAAATTTTAGGTGATGACATTCCAAGTGATTTGAGCCGTTTTTCTATCAACGGTGGGAGTTGATTAACTGGTATGCTGGGAAACAGTGATTTAACAGCAAACGAAACTAGTGTGTCCTCTTCTTTTAGTTCAGTGTCCTTAATGATGTGTTCTATAAGCTCATAGGTGGTTTTTATGCTTAGGTGTCGAATTTTGGAAATGAGTTGAATTTATTTATTAGCCACTTTGCAAGTTTGTATGTTGGTGGATTTATACTGCTAGCTATAGGTCTCACTGTTATGGATGGTTTGTGTATTTTGGGTAAGCCATAAAGTCTACGTAAGGTTGGATTATCCGGTTTAACTGTATATTTGTTTGGTATTATGCTTGATTTTGCTATTGCTTTTTCAAATGATTGTATGCAAGTTGTTAGAGGATTTTTGTTAATGGTTTGATATTCATTGTCAGTTAGCATTTCTTCCATTTTCTCAATATAATCTGATTTATCCATTATGACTATCTTGTTACCTTTGTCTGCCTTTGTGTATGTAACGGTTTTCTACTTCAAAGAATGGATAGTATTATGTTTTCTCTTCTGAAAGGATCTTTTTTGTGTCATTAATCGATTCCCTTTAACTTCAATACCAAAGAACAATTCAGTGCCTTTAAGTAATTAGAATCAACTGAAAGATTTAATGCCACGGCCGGGAAATTACCGGGAAAATATAATGAGTCAATTGGAGAGTTTAATGTTGCTTCGGCATGTTGGCCATGGTAGCTTATGGGGTTATAGAATCTGGAAAGAAACCAGGAGATCTGTGGTTTAAATTCCGGCCATGGTGTTGAATGTTTTAGTTGACTCTAATTAAAAACATTCATATACAGGGGTTGTATTTAAAAGTATTAATTCCACAATATAAATTTAAAATGCAGTGTTTGTTTGAGATTTGTCGACACTTCACTAGAAATAGAACAATATTTTTTAAGGTTATATGTAACTCACAGTAGCACAGCTAAAGAACTGTTCAATATCACCATTTATACACTAAGAAGATTTGACTTGCTTATCTCTGATTGCCGTGGATCAAGTTTTGATGGCGCAGCAAACATGGCCAGAATATATAATCCTTTCACTTCGGCCCAAGCTAATTCAATAGGATTTAGATCATGCATGTATGGCGGCAAGCGAACGACAGTGGGCCCAATGGAACCAAAAAGGCATCTACTTTTAAAAACTTTATCTTTGGGTTTGTTTCTTTCAATCAGCCTGTAGAGATCTGTTTTGCGCAAGGAACTGTCATACCGGACCCCTTTGTTCAGCAACCACAATATCATAGCAGATTTTACAGCACTCCTAAGTGGGAATTTATCACTTCTGTAGTATGATACGGAGCATTGTTGAACACCATAACAGAAAAAGGAGGCAAATTAGGAGCCAGCTTTTCTCGTAATGTTTCTAAGTTCACATGGTTCATTTTTTCATGGTAGTCGCCTGCGGTTGTCCCGGCCTTGTATTGTCGCGCTGGTGGAACGGTTACCACGGATTTATCTCTGTTAATAGAAACCTCTTAGATAACTCACTGATTATTCATGTAAGAATAATGTGCTAAGCACCAATGAACGCATCACTTCAGCCAGTGGAATTCGCAGGAATCACAAATGACAGATATATGTTCACTCCACGTGGAGTAATCAGTGCGTTATCTGAGAGGTGGCTAATACCAAAGATAAATCCATGGTAACCGTTTGAACAGCGCCACAGTAAACGAGAAGAGAGTTTTCCAGAAAAATTCTTCCAAATTCCTCCTCACTTTGCCAGCACTTGCCGAAAGTGATGTTGCTATCCAGCCAGCTTTCATCAGTATAAACAATACTTCTCCCATTTTCTCGCAAATGCTTTATTTTGATCAAATAATAATCATGCCGCCAAGCAACAATGTGAGGATTTTCTATAAGTACGTTTCCTTTATTCTGACATTTCCTCCATTTAAATCCCAGCTCTGAAATTCATCTCCAAAGTGAATTTCGTCCCCATGGAAAATGTTTCTTCCTCGAACAACAGGTAGCAATTTATCTAGAATAGAAATACGCTTTTTGACAATGTAAAAGTCACGTGTCATTCGAATTAGGCATCTATTGAAATCATCCACATTCGCTGCAGAGTGTCCAGGTTGTTTTTCAGTGTTACCCTGGGGTCGTTAGAACACTACTTTCACCACTTTCAGTTAAATCTTGCACCTGCTTGCTAATTTTTTTTTGTTGTTTTTTCAGAAACCCCTTATAAAAGGCAGCTCTTGCAGTTGTTTGACTCACTGAAAATTTCATAGACTTGTTCCTAGCTCCCTCGTCACATCCCTCAATCTCTCCCTACCCTCAGAATGTATCAGTCATTTTTTCTTTACTTCCGACTAAAGGCACTGGGAGGTCGATAGGTTTCAAAAAATCGTTTTTTTTGTTTGTAGTGTTAAAACTTATATATTTCTTCAGCTTTTAAATTATATATAACATAGGGCATCAGCTGGTATTAAAGCCCGTTAATCCATGAATTTAAATATGGCGCTGCAATGACACGCCCACTTTCTGATCTTCTGCATACACATTTCACTCAGCATACTTCCAAAGCTTGAAATTTCTTAACTAACCCACTTATAAACATAAATAATCTCTTCCAGTAGAGGTTCTTTTGGCAATTAAACCAGTATTTAGGGAAATTTCTCAAGATGAATTACTGAGAAAGTGCTTGCATGGTCGAACCCAAAACCCAAATGAAAGTTTCCATCATCCAATATGGGAAAGAATTCCAAAAACTGCGCATGTTGGGCCAAAAACTTTAAAAATTGGTGTATATGGTAGTGGTATTTGTTATAATTATGGGTGTAGTGGTAGGCATAAAGTAATAATAAAAATGTTTATAAAGGTTGGTGAAAATATGGGGGGGAGCATGCCTAAAAAAATTAAAAAAAAAGAAGACGTGCCTCAACTCTCAGAGGCAAAAAGCTTAGCTCGGTTGCTTGAAAGTAGAGCTAGAAGTAAGAAAAGAAAAAGGAAAGATGAGGAAAACCTAACTGAGCAGGAATGTGGAGCAGGCATGTTCTGAGAGTGTGCATAATTTAAAAAGAATGGTGCTTAATCTTATGGCGTGTTTTTCCAAAACCTTGATTTTCATACTTTAGGCGCACGTTCCTCAAAACCTATAAGAGATATTGATACAAAATTTTTAGTGCTTATTTGTTAATAATCCCTGAACGCATTAATCTCAACCTTTATCTTCATATGATTTATAAAATGGAGGTAAAATAAATTTCACTCCTTAAAAATATTATTTTTTAACACAACTAAATAATTTTTCATGTGTATAGTAAAAACTATGTATGCTTTTTATTTAGTTTAGAATATAAAATTGTGCCTTAGGTTATTTATGAAAAAGATTGGTTTCTGTAGCTTTAAATTCCTACAAGGAACCTGGACCTGAAGTATAGGGTGTAATACTTTTTTTCAGGATACACAGAGTGCCTTATGCCCTTTTTGCAGGTAACTGTATGAACTTTATGCAAATATTATACAGTAGATAAATGCACACATCCTTATACTATAATCACAACAACTTTCAATTTCTAGCAATGTTCAGTTTTTTACATATTTATATTTCAATATTGTTTAAAATTAGCCCTGTCGGGATAAAAATAAACTCCCAGTGCCCTTAATACTATATAATAACTGGTACGATTTTATAATAGGAACTAAGAGACATTAGCAGAGAGTAAATATAGTGCCAAAACAATGTTAGAATAAGTTGGCGACATTTGAAGCAAAACAACGTTCACATGGATGTTCATAAACCTCAGATTAGGCTACTGGAATACCTCCCCTTCATTCTCCTTGGGCGGTGTGACGCGGATGTGACCTGTACGCCGTAGCACAACTTCTAGAGCAAAGGAAACAGTGAAGCACGAGTGGAAATATTTCGTTACTATATTACAGATACCATCACTTATTTGATATATTTAAGTATGAACGTAGGGAATAAATACGGTAATTCAATTTCCAAAACATTTGAACATGAGCTTAAACATTTTACTTCCATTTATTGTCACGTGGTACTTGGTACTTTCGCGATTGCAGCAGTGAAGCGATACCCTTCCACTCGTCCTATTGGTATTGCATTGCGTGTACACATGTGAAATGAGAGTGATGGCGTTCTTAATTCCTCAGAGCAGTGTACAGAAAGATAAGATTGGAAAGTCTCTAAGAAGTAGTGAAAAGACTATTGTACTAATGTGTAAAAGCCATTTAGTGTTTTAGGGCAAGTGGATGACTTTGTTAAAAGTGGTATTCCCTTCTAAGTGCATAATTTCATTTTAAGCAAGGATCTTCTGCTGTAGATAAGGTACGTGCTTTAGTAAGTTTTTACTCACAAAATTAAATTGAATAACTTTTCTTTAGCAGTTTCTTGAATTAGTGATTTAATTTATTTAGCAAATATAAGCCGAGTGCTTTTGTAACGCTACACTGCTGAGACAGCTAACATGTGTTTGCTGGCAGAGTGATACAAACCGCGCACCACTCTAATGCCCGATTTCACCAACAAATGTTAAGACTTAACACGAGTTTAGCAATAGTTAAAACAAAAATTGCATTTCACCAACAAGTGTTAGCGTAACACAAGTGTTAAATCTCATGTTAAACTAACACGACGCATTACTAATCTTAAGTCCTTAACAATTGTAAATAGTCAAGATGGCGAGCATGAACTCAGCTGTTGATGTCGATTTGCTATATTTAAGACCGTCTAAATCGCACTCGTAATAGAGTACGGCCTATGAGAAGAAATGATTTTGAGGAACTATCCGAAGAAAACTGTTTTACGGAGGTATAAACTGTCGAAACATGTTGCTATGAAGGTTACGGCGGAAGTATAAGAGAGGTTAGAACATGCAACGAAAGGAATATGGCGACCTCGCCTTTGCTTCAAGTGTTAATAACCTTGTGATTTTATAATTCACTGAATTATGTGGATAATACATTGTCCACCTCCCGTCTTGAAACGTTCAAGTCACTTGCCCTTCTTCGCTCCTCGTTTTAAATTTACGTAATAATGAGTTAGAATATACATCGAAAGGAATATGCCGATCTCGCCTTTGCTTCAAGTATTAATAACTTTGTGATTCTATAACTCACTGAATTATATGGATAATAGACTGTCCACCTCCCGTCTTGAAACGTTTAAGGCAATTGTTCTTCGCACCTCGTTTTAAATTTACGTAATACTGGCAAGTTGTTTGGTGCTTGTAGTAGTGACACATGCATTTGAACCAAATTCGTTTCCAATATTTTCCCTGCGACATCTTTCTCTTTTACATTCACCGCATCCGCCCTCTTATTTTCCACGATATCCTTACACTTCGTCACCATTTCAATTAACAATTCTTTCTCCGTCGGTGAGAAATTTGTCTCACGGCTTCATTTATGATTTTGCTCATCCGCCATTATTGCAGACGAAAATGAAAACAAAAATGCATCGGAGTACGTTCACAAAATCATGCATAGCCTTCTATAGCTGTGATATTTACAAGTTTCTTGGCGTCAACACAGGTTTGTTAACATTTTAAGAAAACAGGTTGGTGAAATGCAAGAAATTTAACATTAGTTTTAGCGCTGTGACAATTGTTACGTTACATTTGTTGACTTCGAATTTAACATCTGTTGGTGAAATCGGGCATAAAGCTCGCCGGGAGCGTGGCGTACTTTTATATCAACAAGCGCTTACTGTGTATAGCTCAGTACTCATTTTTCGGCGACCTTTTAGGGATATAGAAACACGATAGCTAACATTCCGGCAAAAACACAGGAATAAAGGAATTTTCTCTTATCCTTTTCTTAAAGTTTCAGGATTAAATTTGTCCAAACCGTTGCTGAAGAAGTAAAAAATATGCATAAATATGCACAAATCGGTTAAATATGCACTAAACCCTTAAATATGCATTTATGTACACTATCAAACTACAATAATAAACTCCTTCAAATGTGGAATAAATTTATTATTTACTTTTTTGTGTAATTTACGTCCTCCAAAATTAAGTAATATCGGATGATGAATGAAATGATGCTCAAATGAGTCTGGGGCTCATGGAGCTTAGAGCTACCCGACATTCGTCCTTCAGGATAAGTGAAAACCCCGGAAAAAACTTTATTCAGGTAACTCGGCTTAACCGAGATTCGAACTCGGGACCTCTTGAACGTGAGGCAGACATGCTACCATCTACGCTACCGAGGCGGGCATATATTATTTACTTGCATATGTTTAATAATCAAAGAATAAAACGTGCAAATATGCAAAAATCCGAGTTCTAGTCAATATAAAAATCTTGTAGCCTTCTCAGATATCGGTATTGTGAATGAAGTTCTAGTACCGTTAACAGACATGACAATCCAATCTTTCGTTGGGTGTTGCACAGTTTGTGGATGAAATTCCACTCCAGACCTCCTTCTACATAGTGACTTTCTTACTGGCAAAAGTTCAAACATAGTTTTATCGCTGAAGCATAGGGTAAAGAAAACTGCATTCGTGGAGAACATACAGTTAAAAGTATGAAAAGGATCAACTTGTTCACTTTAGTTCCATTTATTCATGAATGCCTGCCTTTACATTTAATTTAGGATAAATTAATATTGGAGTTTATTTTGTTTACATACTTTGCTCCTGTCTTTTGAGGACTACTGTTGCAGTCCCAGTGCCCTTCCTATCATTTTTCTTGCCATATTATGATTTTTGCACGATTTCTACTGTTTTAAACGATATTTTCTTGCTGGTCTGGACAAAATGTGTACACAATGGATAATGTTGTAATTTACGTCCTCCAACTTTAAGTCATTTTGGACGATGAATAAAATGGACGAAATGATGCTCAAATGAGTCGGGGTCCATGGAGTGTAGAGTTACCCGACATTTGTCTTTACAGGATAAGGGAAAACCCTGGAAAAAACCTTATCCAGGTAACTCACCCTGACCGAGTTTCGAACTCGGGAACTCATGGTTACCATGTAGTAAGGTTGTATGCTTATTTTCAAGAGCTGAAGTATCTTGGAAATGGAGTTACTTCGAAAATGCTTATTACTACATTAACATTACCCTCTCTACCCACTCTTCTACAAACTATTCTAAGACACATTTTTCCATCTACTACGTAAGAGATACACAAACGTGAAAAAATGTGAGTATCGTTGAAACATAAAATGTATATAAAATACATTTGATATGCATTAACCACTTCCGAGGTCTTCGTTGTTCTTGGTTTGAATTTTCAAATAGTTTAACATTTTTAAGTGCTTAGTTACCATAGACTTATTCCTTGTAATGCGTAAAGGGTACACAATTTCAAAACCAACATATAACATGAACACTTTGTAGATCTATGTATAACGGAAACGGTTAGTGAAAACCATGTGAATGTAGCAGTATTTTGAAGAGATAATCATTACATAGGGGAAAAGTTTTAATGCAAATTTGCGTTTCGAACATGCATTTACTTCTTCTTTTCTTCTTTTCTGCATGTTTAATGAATTTTGCTTCTTGGACATTGTGTATTTGGTGTGTTTTTTTAATTCTCAGGCGTTTCAAAAAAAAGGGAGATGCTAACGAGGAGTAGATGTTCTAATAATTATTTTTTTGTTCTCAAATGATTTTAAGAGTTAAGTTCTTGGTATAAAAATGAAATGAAACATGGTTTTCCCTTTACCAACATCTGCGGTTCTACTATTACTTTACGTCCTCCAACGTGGTGAAATGATGCTCAATGAGCCCGGGGTCCATGGAGCTTAGAGGTACCTGACATTCGTCAGGATAAGGGAAAACCCCGGGTAAAAACCTTATCCAGGTAACTCACCCTAACCGAGATTCGAACTCGCTACCTCTTGAACGTGAGGCAGACACGCTACCATCTACGCTACCGAGGCAGGCACGTTACGTAAAGGACTTACGTTTTATTTCTCTTAGAAGTTAAGTTGGGTAGAAGTTCGTGTACCTTAGTCTGGGTTTCAACCTGGGAACCATAGATCGCAGTCGTTATCTTCAATAACTAAAAGTCAAAGAAACTGCATATGGGGTTCATTTTATGTATTTAAGCACTTGGGAAAATATAAATAGTACAGATATGCATTCGAACCTGAGGTTTTAAGTCCATAACACGAGATGTATATCTATCGCAACATAAACATTTTCTCAGCCCACATGGGGAGAAAAACGTTTTTCTCCATTGTTTACAATTACACAGCTATTTCTTGCACATTTAGCATACTATTCATACAAAGTACAATTCCAAAATGTTAGACGCGCTTCAATATTTCCTGCAAGGAAATATGTCGTAATTAGGGGTAGTGTTATTTAGCATTTTGATTTTTACATATAGCATTTTGTAGCGTTTATAAATTCACAACTTAGCATTTTATAGTATTTTGGAAAAAAAATGTTAATTTGAGTTAATTTTGTTAGAAATGAATTGTTTTTTAACACTAGCCGTGTGTAGGACGCACTATGAAAGGATAGAGCCAGAATGAAAAATTCAATGACATAGACGGGATTTGAACCACGCATCTTCTGAGTTCCGTCCAGCCGCTCTAACCATTTGAGCTACTATGACCAACGTGCCAACATGACATTGAATTCTCCAACTGACATGTGTCTGACTCTTAATTTTGTTAAATAATGAATTTTAATGTTAATTTATATGAGATTTAAAACACATTCATGGAGAGTTATTCATGACAGTAAGTTAAAAGTGCATAAAGTGTCAATTTATTTGACATAAATATAGGTTAAAGCAATACACAGAAATATAGAACAGGCTGATGCAGAATAAGGCATACTGCATAACAAAAAAGATAAATCCATACAAATGTGGAATTAGCAAAATAAAAAAATGCACAAAAGTATCCTATGCTTTTATGATTCAGTAACGCTGTTGAATGAAAGCATTGAACATATTTCAACATTCTGCTCTGTCATTTGAGTCCTCCTTTCACTCACAATCAAATTATATTTACTGAAATATCTCTCAACATCTACGCTGTTGGTAGGATCCCAAATACATTGCACAGCTACTCGGGCAAACTCTGGGTATTTCAGCTTCACAGCCAACAGTATTTGCAGGCATTCTACATCTTTATTGTTCTGCATTGTTTGTATCAGCTGCGAATGGAAATATTCATATCCCTCAACAAACCTATCCATTTTAACACCACGAAAAATGGTAGCTTACCTTTGCTTTCACTTAAAATCGTATAATTTATTGAAGTTACTGTGTCAGCAGTGACAGGATTAAAAAGCTTACTAACCACTTGGAAAAAGATATTTGTCACATTTTCTGCGGCCCAAATGACCTCGCTGTCGACGCGAAAAAAAAACACCATACACTCACTCACTCACTCTTTACATTTTCATCGGAGAAGATGTTCATGAATTGCACTATATCAGTGGGTAACCATCCTCCAGCACACCTCCCCCCAGGGGCCTACTTCGGTAGGTACGGGTTCGGCGCACCCGGGGTCCCGAGCCAACAGTCTCCCACGTGTGGGCTCCTCTTCGTGGTTGAGGGAGACGGTGAACAGGCCCACCTACGTGTAGGCTGTGCGTGGAGATCCGTGGAGGTTTTTAGATTCTTGTCTAGTTTAGAGTTTAGGATTTAGTGAACGAAATGTTTAGTAGATTTTGATTGATGTTATTATGTACGTGTATTTTTAATAGTTTTTGTTACACTTGTATAATTTTTAGAAAATTTTATATCTGGCTTTTGCCATGAATAGTTTTTTAAAGGGCGCTGATGACCGCCGTAGTTGAGCGCCCTTATATATCATCATCATCATCATCATCATCATCATCATCATCATCATCATCATCATCATCATCCAGCACACCTTTTCAATAACCAGTATAAAGTTAACAACTCATCCCATAACTTATGTGCAAAGGGTTAGGAAGAGCCCTGCAATTATGTAATTAATTTACTTATTGAGACTGACAACCCGGTTACAAATTTAGCCTGATACTGTACTTCGAAAAAGTTGCATACATCAGTGGAAATGTTTAGTGGATATAAAGAGCAGCTGTTTAAAAAATTTTCATCCAAAGATTAAAAAAAGTACGAAGGCTGTTCAATAAAGAATAATCACAATCTTTTTTTGACGACGTACCTTTACTCATCCTCATAATTTTGAAGGTCCTTCTAAAAATAGTCTCCCCTGAATGCGAAGCACTTGTCTGAGCGTTTTTGCCAGTCTTGAAAGACATGCTGGGAACCTTTTTTGAGATATCCTTCAAAATTGCCTCCGCAGCCTTCACCACTGCTACTGATGATGGATAATGCCTCCCACGAAGGCGTTTCTTCAAGTTAGGGAATAGAAAAAATTCAAATGGGGCTAAATACGAACTATAGGGAGGGTGAGGGATGCACTTCACGTTGATTTTTACTAGATATTCAGCAACAACATTGGCAATATGTGGCCGCGCATTATTGTGGTGCAACATCCAGAGAGCTTCATGGAAATGTGATCCTTTGTGCCTGATATAGACTTGCAATGTTTTCAGGACATCCCTGTAGTATTGTCCAGTTACTGATGTGTGTGCAGGTATAACATGCTGATAAACCATTCTATGAATATCAAAGAATGAGATGACCATAACTTTCCCAGCAGAAGAAACCACTTTTGCTTATTTGGGGATTTGGTGATGAAGGAGATTTCTACACTGAGCTTTGCTGTTTGCTCTCAAGGTCAAAATGATGTAGCCAAGTTTCATCAGCAGTGATTACGTTTGAAAGAAACTCCGGATCTTTCTCTAACATCAACCTTAACTGCATGTTACCTACATTGCAGCGGTAGACGATACTGAACATGTCTGAACTTGCCTGGTTCTCACAGGCGGTAGCCAGGAGTATCAACAATGAAACTACTACGGCGTGTTTGTTTCACATTAAGCTAACAGAATATAACAAGATTGAATTTTAGTGCGAAAAATTATGACAGTAAAAATTATGATCATTCTTTATTGAACAGCCTTCGTATTTTATTGCATCTAAATACTTGTTCACATATTCTACAGATTTAAACCATGCATTCCAACGTGTGAGCACGTTCAAAGGAAATACTATGGAAGATTTGGGTAGCCTTCTTTAAGAAATTTCATAGAAGCAGTTTTCACTTTTCTTGAATGTAAGAAAGCCATTTACAGTTTTGACACGAAATGGTTTATTTGAGATATTTCTGTTGTGATCATATCACCTTCTAAGCTCACCTTGTGTGCAAAACATTGAAAGTGCATGAGATGGTCACCAATTATAGTTTGCAATACTCCAAAGCATGTTCTCGTGTAACTAGCTGAATCTGATGCCATCGCCAGTACATTTTCGTATGAGATGTCATATTCTTTCAAAGTGTCTATGACTGCCCTGCTACAAGTGGTATCATTTGCTTTATCAAGAAAGCTACTTAGAAATACGTCCTGGTTTGCCTGTTCACACATTGTTCGGAATAAACCCGCGAAAATGCATCTTCCCTGTCTGACTGAAGTCTCATCTGCAAATACAACAAAGGGTTTCGTTCTGGACACTTCTTTATTTCAGCCTTCATTGCTTCTCCACAGGGAGGTAGAGTCTGTTACATGTGCACGTCGGCCGCTGCCTTTGACGAACACTTATATTCGATTTACAACACAGACCCTCCTTCTCCCAGTCCTTTCTGCAAGGTTGTCACCTTTCTCGATACGTCATGTGTATCGTACGAGCTTTCGTCTAAATAAATTATCTTATAGTATAGCAACGCAAAAAAATCCCTGTAAGGAATGTGCTGTGGGACAAGGACAGCGAATGTGTGTGACAGAGAACGCTTGCTATAAAAGGAGCACACCGTTATAAAAACATGCGCCCTATTCGCTCTGTACATTAAAGCCGAGAAGATTCATTTACAAAAGTAGAAGCCGTCAGAATGTTTTTGAGTGGTCGGTAACTGTACTGACATGGGGTGTCATGAACCTGTCCAGGGAGGGTGTGGGGACCTTTGGCCAACCCCCTGCGTCTCGTCCCTCGGAGACTTTCTCTCCTGTGGAAGAGTATATGTCCATTACTGCAAAAGGTCCTTAGTTTTGATGAGATATATATATCGTACTGCGAAACTTCCTTAGTTTTGATATATATGTATATGTTGGCAAGCTACAATTCTACTGGATTCCATAATAATCCTTAACTTATTCAAAGTGCGGTATTTGAAACCGAGTTCCTTTAGGAGATCGCGCAAGGTGCAGTGCACATAACGAAAATCACAAATTTCTTGCAAATGTACAACCATTTCGTCTAAGGTGGGCGCTCTCGCCTTTGCATAGAATCTATAAATTTCTCGACAAATTAAATCGCATGTGAAATTATCTACTTTAGAGAAACGTTCCCTTTTGTTTTTCACACTTGATCGACGTCTTTGGTATTCCTTTCGTCACAATATTTCTTACTGTATTTCTGTGGAATACCCAGAATTTATCATCAGGTTCATTGCACGACCCCTTACCAAGATTATTTTTCAGCACATATTTATATGTGTTCAAAACAGGAGCATGAATTTGCTTAGAAACAGTTCCCGTTATAACTTTGTTTCTGAGGCTTTTCCAGTAATATAACTCGGCCCAGTTATTCACTCTACTGTCATCACTTTATGTTCACTTGACTGAGAGTTATCCACAACTTCATTTGCATTTACCACGGCAATTTCACTCCCACGGTCTACACATCGTGACACACAACGAATTCCTGCACGTAGTGAAACAGATCAACTGGAAGTTGGAACTTTGGCAACTGATACTCCACGTGGAGTAGACATGCGACTGTCACTTCGAGAAAATCAGGGTTACTATTGGTCCTCAACGACAGTGTTCCATTTCTGAAGTGTGGAGATAGATTTATGCCGATCATTAGTGGGCGGGAGGGTAGTTTCCTTTGAGGGGAAACTGCACTCGCGTTCACTAGACAGATTCTACGTACGTCGCAACGTACTTGCCTTGGGCATATCTCTGGAGCCTGGCTCATACCTGAACGATAATTGATTTAAATTATGCTAAAACGACTCAAGTCGTGCTACAAAAATTAAGATTACTGCCCTTAATATTTTTGTGTAATTTTATACTTCTAAATTGACTGGCAAAACTGCCTGAGACATGAAGAAAAACTAAAGGTAGACGACATTTGGAAAGAAATAGCACACGACGAGATTTTGGAGCCTATTATATATTTGCAGTATTCGGAAGGTGAAGACAGTGACAATCAAATGTTTAGATTTTTAGTTATATTACTTTTTTGGTTTAGTGAAGTTAAAATACGGAAATGATGTTGATTTCGTGACATATGCCCGTAAAGAAAGGTGCTTACTTTGACAAGTACTCCCGAAAAGCTGGATGGTCCACTATCTTAAAAGGGATGTTGTGGTCTTCAGAAATATCTTCACTGGGTCTTCAACAAAATCACGTTTTCAGCTTTTGCACTCTTCAGTTTTTCATGCATCATTTGAATTGTGGCTTGCTGTTTTACTCCTTGATTTTCGTCTTGTGGTTTATTGTTTAAACTTGCTTTGGCACTGACATGTCCCCGACTTCGGACTTGTTTGTCTAAAACATCCTTTTGCCAATTCAGGCATTGATTGAAGAACTTGCACATTAAAATTTCGCTGTAACTGATATAAAAACTCTACCGCTGTTACATTGATATTTTCACTCTCACCATCTTCGCACCTCCTGGCGTATCCTACGCATAGAATTAAGGAAAATTGCGCATAAAACCGAACAGAGCAATAAAATTCCAAACTTCGGCAACTGAGAACTCCAACTAGAATTGCCCGCCTCGGTAGCGTAGATGGTAGCCCGTCTACCTCACGTTCAACAGGTCCCGAGTTCGAATCTCGGTCACGGTGTTATCTGGATAAGGTTTTTCCGGGGTTTTCCCTTATCCTTCAAGAAGAATGTAGGGTAACTCTAAGCTCCATGGACCCTGGACTCATCTGAGCATCATTTCACCCAGTTCATTCACCGTCCGATATGACTTAACGTTGGAGGACGTAAATTACCAAAAAAAAACTGGAATTAACATGTGCTTATCACTTTCTTAATATTAGAGTTGCTAATTTACAGTTGTTTCTGAGAGACAAGAATTAAATTTTCGGTTAACTGGGTTGTGAGGATAGTTTATGACAGTCATTAGGCGTGGTAAGAGGGGTTTGTTTTGTGAAACAACTGAAATCGATTCAGGTACCAAACATACATAATATGGTCAATGGTTGAACAATAAGCTAATTTAGTGGGAAGGGTTGCTTTCCACTTTCCAGAAGAGGGGTCACATACTTCATAACTTTCTAAACATTCAACGGTTCTACAGACACTTCAGTTAAAGTTTCCAGAAGAAAAAGTATTGGGGAAAAATAGTAACCTGAGAAAATCTTCGATTTCACATTTATATCGCATTTTGAGTCAATTTTCGCACTTAATCGAACTATATCGCATTCGCGATAAATCACTACCTATAGTAATAAAGCAATTTCCACAAATGTTTATCTGTATTAACATTAAGTAGAAAAATTGTCGTTTTTAAGAATAGTTTGTAAAAAAACGAGTGGAGAAAATTTTGTGAGTATATACATCAGTATTCTATTTCTGTAATAAGATATTTTTCTAACCCATATGATTTCCTGGTTTTACAAAATTCAAATAGAATGAAGTTTTCTCATCCATTCATAGACAATGTAAGATCTCTTATTCCAAAATGCCAAACATATAACTGTTTAAAACGAAACGTTAAGGCACAGTTGAAGAAATTACAAAATATCAAACTAAATTTCTATATAAAACGATCTATGCAGGTCGGGAAGTCTCTTAATTTCTTCGCAATTGAGTTAAGAGTGACATTTGGTATACTTCCAACCCTTCGTTTTTGTGTAATGCTGTTCCCGGCGTGTATAATTATTATTGGTATTTTGGTTGATTTCAATATTGTCTTAAAACTGGATTATGTTCATTAGCATTGTACTCTTTTATCTTCTTATTTGTCTTCTATCGGCAAGCATACTTAACAACCAATAAATCAATCAGAGCCAGTATTAAAATACACAGTTACATATAAAAATGTATACTGAACTTCACTTGCTATTTAAACTTTCCAAGTTTTAATGATTCGTTAATACTATAGCGTTAAACATAAAATCGAAGAAAAAGGAGATAACACTTTTTACTTTTTCTATGTTCATGTTTGTTCACTCCAGTAAAATCCCGAGGTCTTCCTACCGATTCCTGTACTTTTCCTTTTTTATTTTCTAAAAGTTGGTTTACTGCATTAACTCTAATTATAGGAGCAGGGAAAAAAACACATTCATTTCTCTGATGCACTTCCAATATATAAAACTGAAACGCTACCGTAAATCTTGCCTGTGTATGTCCGCTGACATTATTACTTTTTGTCTATCCTGTGATCCTGTTTGCTCTGAACACAGATGGGCACTGGCAAATGAGAACAGCTTGAAGGAATTAAGCAGTTTCTCTGGACATTCTTCCCCAAATCATCTTTTTTCGCGGGAAAAACAAGTGCTTATTTCTTAAAAGTCACAAATATTTGTACTTTAGGTATATTTATTCCATATAATAAGAGAGACGCTACTGTATGTTTAATATATATGCATTTAATCATTGATTTCATTATTATTTAAAGTTGGATCACTCTCGTTTCCGTTCTGCATTTTATCTTCTTGTTTATCTTCTATTGATAACGCATGCTTATCACCTCATAAATTAAATGAGGGTAAATATTGAAGTATACAGAGAGTGCAAAACTGCGTTAATATTTCGTGGTAAATTATGCTTTATGGCAAGTATTTTTTATCAATAATGTAGCTACAATGAAAGAGCATGTTTTAACATTTTATTAATAACAATACAAAAAACTTACTATGAAAAAAACAGACATTCCCGATTTCACAAACACATGTTAAGACTTAACACGAGTTTAGCAATAGTTAAAACAAAAATTGCATTTGACCAACATGTATTAGCGTAACACACGTGTAATATCCCTTGTTAAACTAATAAGCCAAATTTCTTATGTTAAGTCCTAAATAATTGTAAATAGTCAAGATGGCGAGCATGATTCATCTGTTGATGTCGATTTGCTATATTTAAGTCCGTCTAAATGATATTCAAAATAAGAGTATGACCTATGAGGAGAACTGATTTTGAGGAGCTATCCGAAGAAAATTTTTACGGAGGTATAGACTGTCGAAGCATGTTGCTATGAAGGTTACTGCGGAAGTACAAGAGCGGTTAGAACATGCATCAAAAGGAATATGCCGATCCCGCCTTTGCTTAAAGTATTAACAACCTTGCGATTTTATAATTCACTGAATTATGTGGATAATACATTGTCCACCTGCCGTCTTGAAACGTTCAAGTCACTTGTCCTTCTTCGCAACTCGTTTTAAATTTACGTAATACTGACAAGTTGTTTAGTGCTTATAGTAGTGACACATGCATTTGAATTAAATTCGTTTGTAATATTTTCCCCGTGACATCTTACTCTTTTACATTCACCGCATCCATCTTCTTATTTTCCACGATATCCTTATACTTCGTCACCAATTCAATTAACAATTCTTTTTCCATCGATGAGAAATTTTTCTCACGGATTTATGATTTTGTTCATCCGCCATTTTTCAGCTTGTGCAGACGAAAATGAAAAACAAAAGTGCATCGCAGTACATTCATAAAATAATACGACTAATCCATAGCCTTCTATAGCTGAGATATTTACAAGATTATTGGCGTTAACACAGGTTTGTGAACATTTTCAGAAAACAGGTTGGTGAAATGCAAGAAATTTAACATTAGTGTTAGCGCTGTGACAATTGTTACGTTACATTTGTTAACATCCATTTTAATATCTGTTGGTGAAATCGGACATTAGAGAAACATAGCCCATGTGAGGGGGTATTACTCTGAAACGGGAACCTTGGGACCTTGGTCCAATTATTCATTGAATTAAGTACTATGTTGAAACGTCAGAAATCTTATTCTATTTTCTAATGCTAGGTCGCTGTAGTGCTTAAAATATCTTTAGATTTAAGTAATTTATTAAGCATTTACTTTTCCTTAAGACAATATACTTTATCCTTCAAGAATCTTTGAGATAATAAATGTATTGTTCAGACAGTGTTCCTTATTCCTTCTACACACCGATGTTAGTTATAATTATTAATTTAAACAGAGTTCTCTGTTACGAATAATAATCGTCACATTAGGCACATTTCTAGCATTTGCATCTCTCTTATAGTTTTAGTAAATATAGCAATTGAATATGAAATATGTTTAATAATTATATAAACATTGAAAATTGTAAATGGGTTACTTGGCTATGTTTGTGACAATGAAGTTGTATATTTTAATGAAAATGTAACCTGGACCTGGGCAGGTATGTGAGAAAACTTGCACTACCCGGCGAGAATCTGGAAAGGACGGATGTTAGACAATAGCGTCTCATGTTAGCTATTTTCGGTACCGTTACACAGGTCAATATTCTGATAGTTTCTTTGCTTGTAATGCCGTGCTGAGTACTTAAGAGGGTGGAAACAAACCATTTTGCCCCATTGCAGTCAGGTATATTGTATGCACTTGTCTGGCGTGTCCCACGGCTTATTCTTTCACAACACGGCGCGTCTAGTTTCCAATAGCAGTTGTATTGTAAAATGTCTACGCCGAAAAAGAGCAGTTACTTGAAGATGCCCGGGTTCCACGAGTGTAAGAACAATTCAAGTAGTTCAGAGATTATCGGATGTTCGTTGTTGTCTCAACCTTAACACCCTGAGAACCCAAAAAGTTGTATGCTGGAGCTGGAGGCAAAGGCGAAGGAGGCAGCGGACGATGACGTGGAGACAGAGGCAGGAGTCCCGACGTCGAACCCAGGTATGTGCAGCCGTGAGGCGGAGAGAAATTACTGCCGCAACTTTGTCACATAATGATTCCTAAAGGCTTAATATTAAAATTTTAATTTAAAAAACCTAAGGACAGATGTCCTTGCGAGAAATCCTTTGTCTTAATGTTTTTAAATTTAGTTCCAGTAAAATGTAAATATACACTTTAAACATTACATTCATTTCCGCAAGGAATGTTGGAGAATAAAGCAAATTGTCCTAAGTGTATGCGTACCAACCGAATATCAGGGGAAATTGCTGCATTTCCACTTACATAACTAATATAAAGAACATTTATAAGATTGTACGCTGTTTGACCTATTACCCATGTTTAAAAGGTTAATTAGACCTCAGAAAAGTCAGATTTATAATAGTCTTCCAAACATTATATGACAATATCATTTGTAACTTAGAGAGACACTGCATGTGGATTAGTGGGGTAGACAATGAGTGAACAGGTACACAAAGGGGAAAGAGAAAGTTGGGTAAGATTTCACTAATATGAATGGGCGGCGGGAAGGAATGCTGTGCAGTGGCGGTGTACTCTCGGTAATACTGTATCTCAATGACACTAGAAATAACGTTCCTCATTGCGGACATTGCCAAACATAAGTACATCTGGGAACAGAAATACTTCTAGGGAAACATTGTAATTTTAAATGCGTGATAGAAGTATGCCTGTAAACAATTTTAGCTTTCTTACGAAACCATACAAACATTAACTAAAAAAAGTATTCCTATGTGTTAGAGATAAGGATTAACACATCAACTATTATTTTTGGTTTACAATGATGCATGTGCAAATAATGTCTAATGTGACGGTTATAAACATTTCCTTATTCAGCAAATTATGTACATTCAACCGTAGGATTTCAAAGGTCGAATATAGAACATCATGTTATTTTGCTGTCCTATGAAAAACATTTCTGCGGAATCCATCCCTTTGGATATCGTCTCTCAATGTGCTGTGGGGAAAACGGCATCCCACCTTTCTTTTGAAACAAAATTAATGTTACTCCTTTTTTTTTCTTTTTCTTCTTTTTCTCATAAGGGAATTTGAGTGCACATACTGAGAATTTCAGTATGTAGTTAACACTCAGAAAAAAGCCTAAGTGCCCATTAGTTGCAAATTTTTATATTGCTGTTTTGTACGAAAACAGATTTGCGCTAGAATAAAATGCAGCTTTAGTGAACATGAATGAATAGGCCTGACCCATACGGTAGGCTTGCCAGCAGCCTCGGTTCCGATTGCAAGAAAATGTCCCCACACATAAACATTTTTTTTTCATCCTGAAAGGAAAGTTTTTCCGGTATATAATTTAGCTTATTGGGGGAAGTTACATATGTGTGGATGTTCTATTCTTTTTGCCCCACGTTTTAAAATGTGTGTATTTGTACAGCTATAGTTAATGCAGAAATTAAAAGTGTCATATGATTTAAAAGTGTGCTTAATCTTAGAACACGTAAAACAGTCACAAGACGTACGTTCACCGTTTTAAAGAAAAGGCGGACAGTAAAATAGATGTGGTGAAAACTATGAGACTACTATCCATAAATTCTGTAGTTACGTTAAGCACACGTTATGAATGATAATTTTAAGCTGACTAGAACCCAGGTTCCGCTGAAACGACTTTTTGGGGTTGGTAGGAGTTGGAAAATGTGTACTCTGTGTTTTATAGGAAGTGTGTGACATTGATATGGGTTTCATTTGGGTTTGGTAGGAGTTAGCAAATCTGTATCATGGGTTTTATAGGAGGTATGTGATATTGATATGGGTTTTACGTGGGGTTAATAGGAGTTGGAAAATGTGTAACCTGGAGTTTATAGGAGGTGTGTGATATTCATATGTTTTTACATGGGATTGGTAGGAGTTGGAAAATCTGTAACCTGGGTTTTATAGGAGCTGTGTAATATTGATATGGGTTTTACTTGTGGTTGGTAGGAGTTGGAAAATGTGTAACATGTGTTTTATAGGAGCTCTGTGATATTGATATGGGTTTTACTTAGGGTTGGTAGGAGTTGGCAAATGTGTAACATGTGTTTTATAGGAGCTGTCTGATATTTATATGGGTGTTACTTGGAGTTGGTAGGATTTGGAAAATGTGAAACTTGGCTTTTATAGGAGGTATGTGATATTGATATGAATTTACATGGGGTTGGTAGGAGTTTGAAAGAGTGTAACCTGGGTTTTATAGGAGGTGTGTGAATTAATATGGGTGTTACTTGGGGTTGGCAGGATATGGAAAATGTGCAACTTGGCTTTTATAGGAGGTATGTGAAATTGATATGGGTTTTACATGGGGTTGGTAGGAGTTGGAAAATTTGTAACATGTGTTCTATTGGAGGTGTATAAGATTGATATGGGTTTAATTTGGGGTTGGTAGGAGTTGAAAAATGTGTAATCTGGGATTTATAGGAGGTATGTGATATTGATATGGGTTTTATTTGGGGATGGTAGGAGTCCGAGAATGTGCAACATGTGTTTTATTGGAGGTGTATGATATGATATGGGTTCTACTGAGGGATGGTAGGAGTTGGAGAATGTGCAACATGTGTTTTATTGGTGGTGTATGATATTGATATGGGTTTTATTTGGGGTTGGTAGGAACTGGAAAATGTGTACAATGTGTTTTATTGGAGGTGTATGATATTAATATGGGTTTTACTTGGGGTTGGTTGGAGTTGGAAAATGCGTAACCTGGTTTTTATAGGTGTGTGAAATTGATATGGGCTTTTTTGGGGTTGGTAGGAGTTGGAAAATGTTTAACATGAGTTTTATAGGTGGTGTGTGATATTCATGTGGGTTTTATTTGGGGTTGCTAGGAGTTGAAAAATGCCCAACATGGGTCTCACTTGGGGTTGGTAGGAGTTGGAAAATATGTAACCCGGGATTTATAGAAAGTGTGTGATACTGATATGGGTTTTACTTGGTGTTGGTAGGAGTTGAAAAATGTGAAACATCGGGTTTATAGGAGCTGTGTGATATTGATATTGGTTTTACTTGGGGTTATTAGGATTTGGAAAGTGTGAAACCTGGTTTTTACAGGAAGTGTGTAAATTGATATGGGTTTTACTTGGGGTTGGTACGAGTTGGAAAATGTTTAACACGGGTTTATAGGTGGTCTGTGATATTCATATGGGTTTTATTTGAGGTTGGTAGGAGTTGAAAGATGCCCAACATGGGTTTCACTTGGGTTGGTAGGTGTTGGAAAATGTGTAACCTGGGTTTTATATGAGGTGTGGGACATTGATATGGGTTTTACATGGGGTTGGTAGGAGTTGGAGAATGTGTAACCTGGGTTTTATATGAGGTGTGTGATATTGATATGGGTTTTACATGCGTTCGGTAGGGGTTGGAAAAGGTGTAACCTGGGTTCTATATGAGGTGTGGGATATTGATATGGGTTTTACATGGGGTTGGTAGGAGTTGGAAAATGTGTAACCTGGGTTTTATAGGAGGTGTGTGATATTGATATGGGTTTTACATGGGGTTGGTAGGAGTTGGAAAATGTGTAACCTGGGTTTTATATGAGGTGCGGCATATTGATATGGGTTTTACATGGGGTTGGTAGGAGTTGGAAAATGTGTAACGTGGGTTTTATATGAGATGTGTGATATTGATATGGGTTTTACATGGGGCTGGTAGGAGTTGGTAAGTGTGTAACCTGGGTTTTATATGAGGTGTGGGATATTGATATGGGTTTCCCTTGGGGTTGGTAGGAGTTGGAAAATGTGTAACCTGGTTTTTATATGAGGTGTGTGATATTGATATGGGTTTTACATGGGGTTGGTAGGGGTTGGAAAGTGTGTAACCTGGGTTTTATAGGAGATGTGTGATATTGATATGGGTTTTACATGGGGTTGGTATGAGTTGGAAAATGTGTAACCTGGGTTTTGTAGCAGGTGTGTGACATTGATACGGGTTTTACTTGGGGTGGTAGGAGTTGGAAAATGTGTAACATGAGTTTTATAGGGACTGTGTGATAAGGATATGGGTTTTACTTGGGGTTGGAAGGAGTTGGAAAATGTGTAGCCTGTATTTTATAGGAAGTGGTGCTACTGATATGGGTTTTTCTTAAGGGTTTGTGGGAGTTGAAAAATATGAAACTTCAGTTTTATAGGAGGTGTGGAATACTCATATGGGTTTTACTTGTGGTTAGTAGGATTTGGAAAATGTTTAACATGAGTTTATAGGTGGTCTGTGATATTCATATGGGATATATTTGAGGTTGGTAGGAGTTGAAAAATGTCCAAAATGGGTTTCACTTGGGGTTGGTAGGAGTTGGAAAATGTGTAACCAGGATTTTATATGAGGTGTGTGATATTGATATGGGTTTTACATGGGGATGGTAGGAGTTGGAAAATGTGTAACCAGGGTTTCATAGGCGGTGTGTGACATTGATACGGGTTTTACTTGGGGTGGTAGGAGTTGGAAAATGTGTAACATGGGTTTTATAGGAAATGTCTGATATTGATATGGGATTTACTTGGGGTTGGTAGGAGTCGGAAAATGTGTAACCTGCTTTTTATAGGAATTGTGTGATATTTATATGTGTTTTACTTGTGGTTAGTAGGAGTTGGAAAATGTGCAACTGAGTTTTACAGTAGTTGTGCTAAATTGTTATGGGTTTTACTTGGGGTTGGTAGGAGTTGTTTAATGTGAAACAGAGATTTTATAGGAGCTGTGCGATATTAAGATGGGTTTTACTTGGGGTTATTAGGATTTGGAAAATATGTAACCTGTGTTTTATAGGAAGTCTGTGATTTTGATATGTGTTTTACATGGGGTTGGTAGGAGTTGAAAAATGTGCAAAACGGACTTTATAGGAGGTGTGTGATATTCATATGGGTTTTACTTATGGTTTTTAGGATTTGGAAAATGTGTAACCTGGTTTTTGTAGGAGGTGTGTGCTATTCATATTGGTTTTATTTGGAGTTGGTAGGAGTTGGAAAATGTGTAAACTGGTTTTCATTGGAGGTGTATGAAATTGATATTGGTTTTACTTGGGGTTGGTAGGATCTGGAAGATGTACAACATGGGTTTTATAACAGGTGTGTGATATTGATATGGGTTTTACTTAGGGTTTTCTCCGGGTTCTCCGTTTTCCCTCACCATTTCATTCCACTGTTGCTCCATCTTCATCACATGTATCATCAGTGTCACCGCCTGCGGTGCCGTATGTAGTAAAAGCGGGCGTCAAGCACTACACATTTCATTTTTTTTCCACCCAAGACCGCGATTGGCCGAAGTCACGGTTGTGATCGGAGATTGACATTGTGGGCATCGTCGGCTTTCACCCCGTCGGAGAGCGTTTGTCTCTGCTTTCCTATCTAGTATTATGCCAAATAATATCAGGATGTCTAACGCTCTTGCGTTTGCAACCCTCTTCTGCTCTTCAGTAAAACAATAGCCGAAGTGGCCAACTAAACTGAAGCAGTTCATGGGCACATTTGCAAAGAAGTCTTGAGAATCCATGTTGTGTATCTTACACAGTGCTAAGACGAAGTGAGGAATGAAACACTGCATGTTCCATGTCTATGCATCATGTCTTTAACAAACGGCTACTATGAGAGTTTTGTCATTCACACACACACACACACACACACACACACACACACACACACACACACACACACACACACACACACACACACACACACACACCGTTCTCAATGGTTTCTTCGTATAGTAAGACCGTGCATTCGCCTTCATTAACTAAAAGCTTCCAAATGTAAGATTTGTGTCTAGATAAGGTAAATGTCTTTCACAAGTGCTCCACGGGTTTAAGAGACTTTGAGCCTCGTAATGATCCCTTCCGGTGTCTACCTGCGTTTCCTGACAACTCCAAAAGTATTGCATATAAATGACTATTGTAGGTTATTTTAAGGCATTATTTATTATTTTCATCTAATGTTATATTCATTTCACATTCCATTGGATCTGTTTTATGATTTAATGTATATATGCAATGCCCATTAGAACGTAATGGTTATTCTACCATCCCTAAAAATCGTTTCAGCGAAACCTGGATTCTAGTTAGCCGAAAATTAACATTCATAACGTGTGTATAACCTAACTACTGAATTTATGGAGAGCAGTCTCATAGTTTTCACCACATCTATTTTACTGTCCGCTTATTGTTTAAAACAGTGAATTTACGTCTTGTGACTGTTTTACGTTTTCTAAGATTAAGCACACTTATAAATCGTATTACACTTTAAGTTTCTGCTACACCATGCAATATCTATAGCTGTACAAATACACACATTTTAAAACGTGGGGCAAAAATTAGATCATCCACACATAAGTAACATCCTCCAATAAGCTAAATTGTATTTCTGAAATACTTACTGTTTATGTTTCTGGACTTGAACATTTTCTTGCCATTGGAGCTGAGACATCTGGCAATCCTATGTTTTGGGTCACGCAAATGCGCATGCGCCAGATCTTTGCCATTGGAGCCGAGGCGGCTGGCTAGGCTACCGTATGGGTCAGGCCTATTCATTCATGTTCACTAAAGGTGCATTTTATTCTAGCGGAAATCTCTTTTCGTACAAAAGAGTAATATAATAATTTGTAACTAATGGGAACTTAGGTTTTTTCTGAGTGTTAACCACATACTGTAAGTCTCAGTGTGTGCAGTCAACTTCCCTTATGAAAAAAGTAACATTAGATTTGTTCCAAAGGAAAGCTGTGGTGCCATTATCAACAAAGAACACTGAGAGACGGTAACCAAAGGGATGGATTCCGCAGAAATGTTTTTCATAAGACAGCAAAATAACATGATGTTCTATATTCGACCTTTGTAAGTATAGGGTTAAATGTGGGTAATTTGCTGAATAAGAAAATGTACATAACCCTCACATTAGACATTATTTGCACATGCATCATTGTAAACCGAAAATAATAGTTGATGTCTTAATCCTCATTTCTAACACATAGGAATGCTTTTTTCAGTTAATGTTTGTAAATTTTCGTAAGAAAGTCAAAATTTCTTACAGGCATACTTCTATCACGCATTTAAAATTACACTGTTTCCCTAGAAGTATTTCTGTTTCCAGATATACTTATATTTGGCAATGTCCGCAATGAGGAAGGATGCCCGCCTCGGTAGCGTAGATGGTACCATGTCTGCGTCACGTTCAAGAGGTCCCGAGTTGGAATTTCGGTGTTTGTAAGTTATCTGGATAAGGTTTTTTCCGGGGTTTTCCCTTATTCTCCAAGAAGAATGTTGGGTAACTCTAAGCTCCATGTATCCTGAATTCAATTGAGCATCATTTCATCCAATTCATTCACCGTCCGATATGAGTTAAAATTGGAGGATGTAAATTGCCAAAGCATATATATATATATATATATATATATATATATATATATATATATATATATATATATATATATATGAGGAAGGTTATTTCTAGAGTTATTGAGATACAGTATTACCGAGGGTAGACCGCCACTGCACAGCATTCCCACCCTCCGCCCATTCCCAATACCCGCCCTGCCAGTTGCCATATAATAGAATGAAGTTTTCTCATCCATTCTTAGAAAATGTAAGATTTCTTATTCCAAAATGCCAAACATACAACTGTTTAAAACGAAACGTTAAGGCACAGTTGAAGAAATTACAAAATATCAAACTAAATTTCCATATAAAGCGATCTATGCAGCTCGGGAAGTCTCTTAAATGCCTCGTAATTGAGTTATCAGTGGCATTTGGTATACTTCCAACTCTTCGTTTTTGTGTAATGCTGTTCCCGGCGTGTATAATTAATATTGATATATTGATTGATTTCAATATTGTCTTAAAACCGGATTAAGTTCAATAGTATTGTACTCTTTTATCTTCTTATTTGTCTTCTATCGGTAAGTGTACTTAACGACTAATAAATCAATCAGAGCCAGTATTACAATACACAGTTGCAAATAAAAATGTATACTGAACTACACTTGCTATTTAAACTTGCAAAGTTTTAATGATTCATTAAGACTATAGCGTTAAACATAAAATCGAAGAAAAAGGAGATAACACTTTTTCTTTTTCTATTTTCATGTTTGTTCACTCCAGAAAAATCTCGATGTCTTCCTACCGATTCCTGTTCTTTTCCTTTTTTATTTTCTAAAAGTTGGTTTACTGCATTAACTCTCATTATAAGAGCAGGAAAAAAAACACTTTTATTTCTCTGATGCACTTCCATTATATAAAACTGAAACGCTACCGTAAATCTTGCCTGTGTATGTCCGCTGACACTATTACCTTTTTGTCTATCCTGTGATCATGTTTGTTCTGAACACAGATGGGCACTGGCAAATGAGAACAGCTTGAAGGAATTAAGCAGTTTCTCCAGACATTCTTCCCCAAATCATCTCTTTCGCGGGAAAAACATGTCACAAATATTTGTACTATAGGTATATTTATTCCATATAATAAGAGAGATACTACGGTATGTATAATGTATATGAATTTAATCATTGATTTCATTATTTTTAGAATTCGATCACTCTCGTTTCCATTCTGCATTTTATCTTCTTATTTATCTTCTGTTGATAACACATGCTAATTACCTCATAAATAAAATGAGAGAAAATTTTGAAGTATACACAGAGTGCAACACTGTGTTAATATTTCGTGGTAAATTATGTTTTATGGCAAGTATTAAAATCAATAATGTAGCTACAATGAAAGCGCAGGTTTTAATGTTTTATTAATAACAATACAAAAAACTTACTATGAAAAAAACAGAGTTATGCCCGATTTCACCAACTGATGTTAAGACTTAACACGAGTTCAGAAATAGTTAAAACAAAATTAGCATTTCACCAACAAGTGTTAGCGTAACACACGTGTTAAATCTCTTGTTAAACTAACATGCCTAGTTTCTTCTGTCAAGTCTTTAACAATTGTAAACAGTCAAGATGGCGAGCATGAATTCAGCTGTTGATGTCGATTTTCTATATTTAAGTCCGTCTAAATGATATTCGAAATAAGAGCATGGCCTAAGAGGAGAAATGATTTTGAGGAGTCATCCGAAGACATTTTTTTACGGAGGTATAGACTGTCGAAACCAGTTGCTATGAAGGTTACTGCGGAAGTACAAGAGAGTTTAGAACTTTCATCGAAAGGAATATGGCGATCTCGTCTTTGCTTCAAGTATTAATAACTTTGCGATTTTATAATCCACTGAATTATGTGGATAATACATTGTTCACCTCCCGTCTTGAAGCGTACAAGTAACTTGTCCTTCTTCGCTCCTTTCTTTAAATTTATGTAACACTGAGTTAGAAAATGCATCGAAAGGAATATGATGATCTCGACTTTGCTTCAAGTTTTAATAACCTTGCGATATTATAATTCAGTGAATTATGCGGATAAAACATTGTCCACCTCCCGTCTTGAAACGTTCAAGTCACTTGTCCTTCGCTTCTAGCTTTAAATTTACGTAACACTGAGTGAGAAAATGCATCGAAAGGAATATTATGATCTCGACTTTGCTTAAAGTTTTAATAACTTTGCGATATTATAATTCAGTGAATTATGTGGATAATACATTGTCCACCTCCCGTCTTGAAATGTTCAAGTCATTTGTCTATCGCTTCTAGCTTTAAGTTTACGTAACACTGAGTTAGAAAATGCATCGAAAGGAATATGATGATCTGGCCTTTGCTTCAAGTATTAATAACTTTGCGATTTTATAATTCACTGTCCACATTCCGTTTTGAAAAGTTCAAGTCACTTGTCCTTCTTCGCACCTTGTTTTAAATTTATGTAACAATGAGTTAGAATATGCATCGAAAGGAATATGCCGATCTAGCCTTTGCTTCGAGCATTTATAACTCTCCGATGTTATAAATCACTGAATTATATGGATAATACACTGTCCACCTCCCGTCTTGGAACGTCTAAGTCACTTCTCCTTCGCACCTCGTTTTATATTTACGTAATACTGACAAGTTGTTTAGTGCTTGTAGTAGTGACACATGCATTTGAATTAAATTCGTTTCTAATATTTTCCCCGTGACATCTTTCTCTTTTACATTCACCGCGTCCTTCCTCTTATTTTTCACGAAATCCTTACACTTCGTCACCAATTCAATTAACAATTCTTTTTCCATCGTTGAGAAATTTTTCTCACGGCTCTATGATTTTGTTCATCGGCCATTTTTCAGCTTGTTCAGACGAAAAAAAAAGCGCATCGCAGTACATTCGTAAAATAATACGACTCTTCCATACCTTCTATAGCTGTGATATTTACAAGTTTCTTGGCGTTAACACAGGTTAGTGAACATTTTCAGAAAATAGGTTGGTTAAATGCAAGAAATTTAACATTAGTAGTAGCGCTGTGACAATTGTTACGTTACATTTTTAACGTCGATTTTAACAGCTGTTGGTGAAATCGGACATTAGAGAAACATAGCCCATGTGAGGGGGTATTACTCTGAAACGGGAACTTTTGGACCTTGGTTCAATTATTCATTGAATTAAGTACTATGTTGAAATGTTAGAAATCTTATTCTATTTTCTAATTCTAGGTCGCTGTAGTGCTTAAAATATCTTTAGATTTAAGTAATTTATTAAACATTTACTTTTCCTTAAGACAATTCCCTTTATCCTTCAAGAATCTTTGAGAGAATAAATGTATTGTTCAGACAGTTTTCCTTATTCCTTCTTTACACCGATGTTAATTATAATTATTAATTTAAACAGAGTTCTCTGTTACGGATAATAATCATCACATTAGGTACAATTCTAGCATTTGCATCTCTCTTATAGTTTTAGTAAATATAGCAATTTAATATGTAATGTGTTTAATAATTGCGTATACATTGAGAACTGTAAATGGGTTATTTGGCTATGTTTGTGAAAATGAAGTTGTGTATTTTAATGCAAAATGTAACCTGGGCCTGGGCAGGTATGTGAGAAACCTTACACTATCCGGCGAGAATGTAGAAAGGGCGGATGTTAGCTATTTTCGTTACCGTTACACAGGTCAATATTCTGATTGTTTCTTTGCTTGTGATGCCGTGCTGAGTACTTAAGAGGGTGGCAGCCGGGTGGCAGCCCCCATTTACCCCACATGCTAGCAAGGGTAGAATTAACCGACACTAACCGGGGTGCTTTAGCGGAACCCGACCAAAACAAACAAATCCCCATTTTGCATGCTAATGTACGTATACTAACATTACAGCACCCTTCTCCACTAGCTGCATGATAGGTTAATAACCGCATGTGCATGGGGACACGATGTAGCCTCCAGGCGGACGATCGTCACCGGGGGCGGCGGGTGTGGGGCCGCCCCTTAAAAAAAAGAAAACATTTAGCCCCATTGCAGTCAGGTATATTGTATGCACTTGTCTGGCGTGTCCGACGGCTTATTCTTTCACAACGCGCCCCGTCAAGTTTCCAATAGCAGTTGTATTGTAAAATGTCTCCGTTGATCAAAGTGCAGTTACTTGAAGATGCCCGGGTTCCACGAGTGTAAGAACAATTCAAGTAGTTCAGAGATTATCGGATGTTCGTTGTTGTCTCAACCTTAACACCCTGAGAACCCAAAAAGTTTTATGCTGGAGCCGGAGGCAAAGGCGAAGGAGGCAGTGGACGATGACGTGGAGACAGACGAAGGAGTCCCGACGTCGAACCCAGGTACGTGCAGCCGTGAGGCGGAGAGAAAGTACTGCCGCAACTTTGTCACATAGGAATTCCTAAAGGCTTATTATTAAAATCTTAATTTAAACAACCTAAGGACAGATATCCTTGAGAGAAATCCTTTGTCTTAATGTTTTTAAATTTAGTTCCAGTAAAATGTAAATATACACTTTAAACATTACATTCATTTCCGCAAGGAATGTTGGAGAATAAAGCAAATTGTCCTAAGTGTATGCGTACCAACCGAATATCAGGGGAAATTGGTGCATTTCCACTTACATAACTAATATAAAGAACATTTATAAGATTGTACGCTCTTTGATATATTACCCATGTTTAAAAGGTTAATTAAACCTCAGAAAAGTTGATTTATAATAGTCTTCCAAACATTATATGACAATATCATTTGTAACTTAGAGAGAGACTGCATGTGGATTAGAGGGGCAGACAATGAGTGAACAGGTACACAAAGGGGAAAGAGAAAGGAGGTGAAGATTTCACTTTTATGAATGGGGGGAGGGAGGGAATGCTGTGCAGTGGCGGTGTACTCTCGGTAATACTGTATCTCAATGACTCTAGAAATAACGTTCCTCATTGCGGACATTGCCAAACATAAGTACATCTGGGAACAGATATACTTCTAGGGAAACAGTGTAATTTTAAATGCGTGATAGAAGTATGCCTGTAAAAAATTTTGGCTTTCTTAGGAAGCTATACAAACATTAACTGAAAAAGCACCCCTATGTGTTAGAAATGAGGATTAAGACATCAACTTTTATTTTCGGTTTACAATGATGCAAGTGCAAATAATTTCTAATGTAAGGGTTATAAACATTTTCTTATTCAGCAAATTATGTACACTTAACCCTATACTTTAAAGGTCGAATATAGATCATCATGTTATTTTGCTGTCTTATGAAAAACATTTCTGCGGAATCCATCCCTTTGGTTACCGTCTCTCAATCTGCTTTGGGAATAATGGCACCACACATTCCTTTTGGAACAAAATTAATGTTCCATCTTTTTTTTTTCATAAGGTAAGTTGAGTGCACAAACTCAGAATTACAGTATGTACTTAACACTCAGAAAAAACCCAAGTTGCCATTAGTTACAAATCTGTATATTGCTGTTTTGTACGAAAAGAGATTTCCGCTAGAATAAAATGCAGCTTTAGTGAACATGAATGAATAGGCCTGACCCATACGGTAGGCTAGACAGATGTCCCGGCTCCAATGACAAGAAAATGTTAAAAGTCCCCACACATAAACACTATTTTTTTCATCATTAAAGGGAAGTATTTCAGCAATATAATTTAGCATATTGGAGGATGTTACTAATGTGCGGATGATCTATTCTTTTTGCCCCACGTTTTAAAATGTGTGTATTTGTACAGCTATAGATAATGCTTGGTTTAGCAGAAACTTAAAGTATAATACGATTTATAAGTGTGCTTAATCTTATAACACGTAAAACAGTCACAAGACGTAAATTCACCTTTTTAAACAAAAAGCGGACAGTAAAATAGATGTGGTGAAAACTATGAGACCGCTCTCCATAAATTCAGTAGCTACGTTATGCACACGTTAAGAATGTCAATGTTCAGCTAACTAGAACCCAGGTTTCGCTGAAACGATTTTTATGTTTGGTAGGAGTTGGAAAATGTGTATCCTGGGTTTTATAGGAGGTGTGAATTGATATGGGTTTTACTTGGGGTTGGTAGGAGTTGGAAAATATGCAGCGTGGCTTGTATAGGAGGTATGTGATAATGATATGGGTTTTTTCATGGGGTTGGTAGGAGTTGGAAAAAGTGTAACCTGGGTTTTATACGAGGTGAGTGAATTGATATGGGTTTTACTTGGGGTTGGTAGGAGTTGGAAAATGTGCAGCGTGGCTTTTATAGGAGATATGTGATAATGATATGGGTTTTACATGAGGTTGGTAGGATTTGGAAAAAGTGTAACCTGGGTTTTATACGAGGTGAGTGAATTGATATGGGTTTTACTTGGGGTTGGCAGGATTTGGAAAATGTGCAATTTGGCCTTTATAGGAGGTATGTGATATTGATATGGGTTTTACATGGGGTTATAGGAGTTGGAAAATGCGTAACATGTGTTTTATTGGAGGAGTTTTACATTGATATGGGTTTTACTTGCGGTTGGTAGGAGTTGAAAAATGTGTAACCTGGGATTTATAGGAGGTATGTATTATTGATATGTGTTTTACTTGGGTTGGTAGGAGTTGGAAAATGTGCAACGTGTGTTTTATTGGAGGTGTATGATATGATATGGGTTTTACTTAGGGTTGGTAGGATTTGGAAAATGTGCAACATGTGTTTTATTGGAGGTGTATGAAATTGACATGGGTTTTATTTGGGGTTGGTAGGGGCTGGAAAATGTGTATCATGTGTTTTATTGGAGGTTTATGATATGATATGGGTTTTACTTAGGGTTGGTAGGTGTTGCAAAATGTGTAACCTGGTTTTTATAGGTGTGTGAAATTGATATGGGTTTTACTTGGGGTTGGTAGGAGTTGGAAAATGTTTAACATGCGTTTTTTAGGTGGAGTGTGATATTCATATGGGTTTTATTTGGGGTTGGCAGGAGTTGAAAAATGCCCAACATGGATTTCACTTGGGGTTGGTAGGAGTTGGAAAGTGTGTAACCTGGTTTTTTTTAGGAGGTGTGTGATATTAGTATGGGTTTTACTTGGGGTTCGTAGGAGTTGAAATATGTGAAACGTGGATTTTATAGGAGCTGTGGGATATTGATTTGAGTTTTACTTACGGTTGGTAGGAGATGGAAAATGTATAACCTGGGTTATATATAGGAGGTGCGTGGTATTTCCAACTCCTACCAACCCCAAATAAAACCAATATCAATATCACACACCTCCTATAAAGCCGATGTTGCACATTTTCTAACCTCTACCAGCCCCAAGTAAAACCCAGTTTACACATTTTCCAACTCCCACCAACCCTAAGTAAAACCCATAACAATATAACACACCTCCTATAAAACCCATGCTGCACATTCTCCAACTCGTACCAACCCAAAGTGAAACCCATATCAATATAACACACCTCCTATAAAACACATGTTGCATATTCTCCAACTCCTACCAACCCTAAGTAAAACCCATATCAGTATAACACACCTCCTATAAAACACATGTGGCATATTCTCCATCTCCTACCAACCCCAAGTAAAACCCATATCAATATAACAAAACTCCTATAAAACCCATGTTGCACATTCTCCAACTGACAACAACCCTAAGTAAAACCCATATCAATATAACACACCTCCCATAACACACATGTTGCATGTTCTCCAACTCCTACCAACCCTAAGTAAAGCCCGTATCAATATAACACACTTCCTATAAAACCCATGTTGCGTATCCTTCAACTCCTACCAACCCTAACTAAAACCCATATCAATATAACACACCTCCTATAAAATACATTTTGCATATTCTCCAACTCCTACCAACCCTAAGTAAAAGCCATATCAATATGACACACCTCCAATAAAACACATGTTGCATATTCTCCAACTCCTACCAACCGCAAGTAAAACCCATACCAATATAACACACCTCCTAGAGAACATATGTTGCATATTCTCCAACTCCTACCAACCCCAAGTAAAACCCATATCAATATAACACACCTGCTATAAAACCCATTTTGCACATTCTCCAACTCCTACCAATCACAAGTAAAACCCCAATAAATATCACACACCTCAAATAAAAGCCATGTTGCACATTTTCCAATCCTACCAACCCCAAGTGAAACCCATACCATTATCACACACCTCCTATAAAACCCAGGTTACACATTTTTTAACTCCTACCAATCCCAAGTAAAACCCATACCAATATCACACACCTCCTAGAAAACCCATGTTACACATTTTCTAATACTACCAACCCCAAGTTAAACCCATATCACAAACCTCCTATTAAGCCGATGTTGCACATTTTCAAACTGCTACCAGCCCCAAGTAAAACCCATTGCATTATCATACACCTCCTGTAAAGCCCATGTTACACATTTTCTAACTTCTACCAACCCCAAGTAATTCCCACATCAATATCACACACCTCCTATAAAACTCAAGTTGCACATTTTTCAACGCCTACCAACCGCAAGTAAATCCCATATTAATATCACACACCTCTTTAAAACCCATCTTACAAATTTTCCAGCTCCTACCAACCCCAAGTAAAACCCATGTCAATATCACACACGTCCTATAAAGCCCTCGTTACCCTTTTTCCAACTCCTACCAACCCCAAGTAAAACCCATATCAATATCACACACCACATATAAAACCCATGTTGCACATTTACCAACTCCTGCCAACGCCAAGGAAAACCCATATCAATGTCACACACCTTCTATAAAACACATGTTAAACATTTTCCAACTCATACCGAACCCAAGTAAAACTCATATCAATGTCACACACCACCTATAAAACCCATGTTGCACATTTTCCAAGTCCTACCAACTCCAGTAAAACCCATATCAATATTACACACTCTCTATAAAACCAGGTTAAACAATTTCCCACTCCCACCAACACCAAATAAAAGCCACAAAAATATTACACCTAATTAGTACAGGGTACACACATTTAGAAGTACAAAACATTCACCTTGAAGGATAAGGGAAAACCTTTACGATAAGTCATATCGGACGATGAATGAAATAATGTTCAAATTACTACAGAGTGTATAGAGCTAAGACTTACACAACATTCATCTTTAAACATATGGGAAGAAATCCAAGGTCAAGTAAATAACGAAGATGAATGAAATGTTGTTCAAATGACTACAGGGCACATAGAGCTTAGACTTACACAACATTGTTCTTTAAATATAAGGGAAAACCTCCAACCATAAGTCAAATCAGACGATAAATGAAATGATGTTCAAGTGATAATGGGGTACATAGAGCTTAGAGTGACACAACACTCAGCTTTAATTATAAGGGTAAACCTCCACCGTAAAGCCATATGGTCCCTGGCTGGTGGTCACGAAATGCTCCCAGTAGAGGAGTGGAAACTGGCAACCGACCTACCGGAGGAGGAAGTAGTTTTTCTCAGAGTATATCATCCTGCCATGCACCGCCAAGACATCCGTCGACCACCAGATGACAGATGATGTGAAATGATAACAGAGATGAAATGGAGGGACGGAAAATTCAATGTTAAAATGAGAGTTTTCTGGTGATCTTATCTCAAAAACCACTGAGCCCATCAATTTGAAACCTTTACTTGTTATTTTACAACACTTTCACAGTTCATTAAAGAAGATAGATCTTATTTTGGAGTTTTAATAAAGGTTAGGTGATTTTTTAAATAAATGTCTTGAATTTACTTTTAAAAATATTCAAGATTTATTCTTTTTAATTCAAATTTTCACATATCTTTCTACAATTACCATTAACAAGTGTTTAAGTATTGATTTAATTCCAGAAAAAAATGTAGACTTGTAGCTGCAGTAGTTTTATAGATGAGCACACCCAAAGTTTAAAAAAAATAAAAAAGAGAAAAACAGCATTAAAGTTTTGCTATGCTGGAACTACATTTCAGCATTTCCCCAAATCCATATTCTGCATCTTTTTCATCGTCAGAATCCTTCCTCTTTCGTTTTTCACTCCTTCTCTTCTTCTTAGACTCCATGGTCACTTGCTCTATGGTATTATTAATTATTTTGTTAAATTTCGGGGGGGGGGGCTGGTAAATTGAGAACAGCAGCCAATGTCTTATCTGCCTCAGTTCGCTTGTCAATGCTTCTCAAGACATAGGCAAACCAAACATTTACTTCTGCACCACTTTCTGGGCGTTTCAAATATATATTCTTTATTACACTTTTAGTAACCGAGTGATAATGTAGCTAATAATATATTTCTTTTCTTGGTGTCCTCTGATATGATAACATTTTTCATTTTCACAAAATTTACACTCTACAAAGTTTCTATATATACTAAATGAAAACTTGTTGATCTAAGAACATTATTTACTTTAGTTAAATTGCCATCACTGCCATTACACAATAAAGAAACCAATATTTTCCCTGAAGAACTAATTTTCGCTTCACATTCATCGCCAATGTTTGAGGTTGAGTTTGACGAACTCATGGGCTACTACACTGTTTCCATTTTAGGGGTTATAACTCTTTAATTATGTAATCGGGATTACTTAAACTGCTTATACTGGTTCACATGTCAATTTCTTACATCCAAATTATTGCTTCTTCCCATCTTGAAAACAGCACGAGTAATTCAAAGCATACTAAACAAAGTATGGAAGAAATAACTTCTGATGCAAAGATGAATATTAATAGACAAAACAAGGACTTCCTTTCCTAATAAGGATGTGCTCTGGAATATAGCTTTAATAAGGCTACAGCAAGGAGAGAACACAGTTACAAATGGCTAATAGGGGGCGTGGCACACTGTGCAGCCTTTTCAAAATGAGTCTATTTAGGACTTTTAAAACTATGGGACAGGAAAATAATTATTGTTATTAGCTTCTACAAACATCATGGAAGATTATTTATGCAATAACTCAATTTGTGAAAGTTCACCCCAGAATGCCGTTCTGGCTCCGCTTAATCTACCCAGCATTCGCCTAGCGACCCGGGAAAACCTCCTAAAAAACCCATGGGTCTGGTAGGTCGGCCAGGGGAACCGAACCCGGGCCTCCCGAATACGGGTCACAGACGAAACCACCTGAGCCATCCTGCTCGGTTATTTAGAATGAAGAGGACTCCAGGGACTATTCCGAATAAATTGAAGATAATACGTTTTAATTGTCTTTTAAGGGTTCTAAATATAGCTCATTTTAATCTAAATTATTGGAGCCATTTTTGAGAAAATAAAAATTTGCGAAACTTTTTCTAAGGGTCTTCAACGGAGGGGGTAACCTTGAAGTATCCTGGCGAGGGAACAAAGAGAAAATATTTTTTAAAAAATTCTTTGGGAGGATTGAGTAGAAATGTCTATCGATTTTTTATATAGAATGTAATGTTAATACTTTGTGTATGTTAGCAGAAGACGCAGTAACTGGAATATGAGTAGACGTGTAGATAAGCTTGTGCAACGTTTCCTTCCAGAGACAAAGGAGCGTGGAATGTGATCGTCAGGTGTTTTCATCCTCGGACGATAACGATAAATGTGAGTGATGTCATAGTCACTCGCTCATGTTACACGAAGATTGATAACTGAGACAATGCTATGTTGAAATAAAGAGTTCATGCCATAGAACAGAACGCTCGTGTAAATCAAAACCTTATATGAACAAGGACACTAACTTTAACATTCAAAGAAACGCAGCTCTTCGAATTAGATTTAGTTCACAGCCACACCTTGAAAGATTTTGAAAATCTTCTGTAATATAATGTATATGCATAGATATAACACTTCAAAAACACAAGTAGAAATAATTAACTTTTAATATACCTCACAGGCTTTAATGCTATCAAATTAAGGAAATAATTACATTTATATAATTAAATTAGGAAATTTAGAAAGGGTATGAACGTTATTACCAGAGCACGGATTTTATGTAATTACTAGGGGTAGTGATATTTAGCATTTTGATTTTTACATTTAGCAATTTATAGCACTTTGAAAAAAGTTTAATTTGACTTAAATTTTAATTGATGAATATTAGCATTATTTATATAAGATTTAAAACACATTTATGGAGGGTTATTAATGACAGAGAGTTAAAAGTGCATAAAGTGTCAATTTATTTTACATTAATATAGGATAAAACAATACACAGAAATATAGCCCGCCCCGGTAGCGTAGAGTCGAGGGCTGTTCATTAAGAATGATCACAATTTTTTTTGAGGACGTACCATTACTCATGCTCATAATTTTGATGGCCCTTCTCAAAAAGGTCTCCCCAGAATGAGATGCACTTGTCTCAGCGATTCTGCCAGTCTTCAAAGACATGCTGGAAACCATTTTTGGAGAGATCCTTCAAAATCGCCTCCGCAGCCTTCACTACTGCTTCTGATGATCGATAATGCCTCCCACGAAGGCGTTTCTTCAAGTTAGGGAATAGAAAAAAGTCACATGGGGCTAAATCTGGACTATAGGGAGGGTGAGAGATGCACTTCACGTTGATTTTTTCAAGATATTCAGCAACAACATTGGCAATATGCGGCCACGCATTATCGTCGTGCAGCATCCAGCCTACTTCATGGAAATGTGGTCTTTTGCGCCTGATATCGACTTGCAATGTTTTCAGGACATCCCTGTAGTATTGTCCAGTTACTGATGTGTGGGCAGGTACAACATGCTGATAAACCATTCCATGAATAGCAAAGAATGAGAATACCATAACTTTCCCAGGAGAAGCAAACACTTTTGCTTTTTGGGGGTTGGTGATGAAGGAGATTTCCACACTCAGCTTTGCTGTTTGCTCTCAAGATCAAAATGATGTAGCCAAGTTTCATCAGCAGTGATTATGTTTGAAATAAACTCCGGAACTTCCTCTAACATCAACTTTAACTGCATGCAGACCTGCATTTGAATGTCCTTTAGTTCGGGAATCAACATTCTTAGAACCCATTGCACACAAACACATCTCATATGTAATGTTTCTGTCACCAACGTGTGGGTGGCGCCCAATGAAATGTTATGTATTTCAGAAAGTGATCTTAAGGTAATTCGTCGATCCTCTCTCACAATGGCCGCAGCAGTGTTGATGTTTTCTTTCGTAAGAGCAGTAACTGGAGCATCGGGTCCACTTTACTTTGAAATTGATTGTCTCCCCTCTTTAAAAATTTTAAACCAACTTCGAGCTGTGCTGTAGGGAAGAACAGACTCTGCATATGCCTCCTGTAACATTTTATAGGCCTCAACCGAAGATTTGTTGAGAATTTCAAAGTCGCATATTGTTCCTCGCGTGTTACCTCCATTGCAGCGGTAGGGGATATTGAACAAATCTGAACTTGCTTGGTTCTCACAGGCGGGAACCAGGAGTACCAACAATGAAACTATTATGGCGTGTTTGTTTCTCATTAAGCTAACAGTATATAATAAGTTTGAATTTTAGTGCGAAAAATTATGACTAAAAATTATGATCATTCTTTATTGAGCGGCCCTCGTAAGATCAAGCGTGATGACCTTTTACAAAATCAGAATTACATGTCACTTACAATTAAGAAAGTATCAATCAGTATAAACAAAACACGTCATTTTAAAGAGCACTTTAAATCATTACGCATCTTTGTTACTGTTTTGAATTATACTTATTATGCGTATTTTTTTGTTCTGAAAGAGAGGACGTTAGTCTTCCCCCCCCCCTCTCCAGTGATGTAAGGAGAGAGTGACATTTCAAATCCCTTACATACCAACCAGATCATAAACGATTAAACTATCGCTTAAGCTCACTGTATTTCCTTATTGCCTTTGTACCTACAGCGAGGTATGGACATAATTAAATCATTACTAAAATTTTTTATCTCGATTAACATAAAGAAAATAGAAGAATAATATGTTGTATTAATAGTTTGTTGAAGTGTATATAGTGAAACATATGACTGCAGCATATGCTACTTTTAAACAGGAATTAATATGACTAATAATAAAGTTAACCATTGGCGCGACAGACCTAAGAGGGTCAAGGCCTGCCAACCCGACTGCCGGCCTCACGCCCACTTACGCACGGCAGAGGTGGGCGATCATCCAACCGTTACGGAGAGATGTGGTCAGCATCTCGGCATCCCCCAGCCGGAACGTTAGTTTCCGTGACCAGGGCCGCTTAACTAGCGTAAGCTACTCACTTTCCTCGCGATGTTGAGTGAGCACCGGTCCTACACCCAGGACATAAAATCCGCACCAAATTCTGTTTAAAAACAGAAATAAGTTGTTCACACATTCACTGAGTTGTAGGGTCTTCACATGTGTGAGTTCTTTTAAATAATTATTTACTCTATGCAACTAATATTCCATTCTTACCGTTATTGTTGCTATGCATCGTAAGTTGACATTCCCGCACAATGGGGTAAGTATTTCTCCATAGAAACACATATACGCGATGCACGTTCTAAAATCTAGCATTTATCTTTAATTATATTTATTAATATTTCAGCTAATATCTTAACTACTAAAACTCAGATTGATATAAATACACATAGTGCAAAACATAATGGGCAACACACATGTGGTAATCACATAATGGAATCTCGAGAATTCAAAAAACTCGGTGCAAGCGGCTCGTTTTTTCAAACCTTTCCTCGTTCCGTATACATTAGTATCGCAATATATTATTATTAACGACTTTGTTAATTGACATGTTCATATCAGCGCCGCCGATATGTCGAAATTTTGACCCACAGGAATTCCTTTACGTGCAAGCATATCTACTGACATGGAGCTGTCTCTTTTGGATAAAAGGAATAAGCTGTTCATTGATAAGGAGCAAACTCTCGTCTTCCTGTTGGAAGAATTCCCTAGGAGAACAGGCAAATTCTCTAGCTTGACTATGCAATGTAAACACCCCGATCATAAGCTATTCTTTGCCTTGGGCTATGATTCCTCGGCCGACCTCTAATCCTACCTCCACTACGTCTTGCTTTCATAAAAACATATTTTAATTGTGTTTTAACAAAGTAGGCTAACAATACACAACACAACTGAATACTCAAGCAAACTCTGTTTCCCGCACACAACTATGAAGGTCGGAGAACGGACCATCCAAGATGAACGGAGCACTGGTTTAATGCAACATGAGAAGTCTGGGCTGGCAGAGCATTGTTTTGATAACGACCATAGAGCCAATTTTCGGGAGACGACCATCTTGGCAAAATGCAACAGTTACTGGGAGCGGAGAATTAAGGAGGCTTTGGCCATTTCCTCTGAAAGGAGCACGCTTAATCGTGATGCTGGATTTCAGTTCAGCTCCTCTTGGAAACCGGCCTTAAAAATGCAAATCCGTCGATTTAAGAAGCAAAGATCAATACAGCTTGATAATCAAGTTAAGTAGTTACGTTTCTTTGACACAATTTTCTGTACTCACGCTATCTCCTGACCTGGCATTTAATTTGCTGAATACAGTCTTTTGTTCAGTAATGCGAATTGTGATAGTGTTGTGTCTCTGTTTATAGTTGTGTTATATCCAGTATTTCATTTTTGGTTATAACATTTTATAAATATCCTGATGTTGGGAGAGATGCACACTTCCGAAACGTTGATATTTAATCATCTTTTCACCTGGCTGGCTGCCCGAGAAGAGAGTGAGCGATGTTTAAATCTTTCACTATCCATTTCTTCATGATAGTCTTTGCTTGATTTTGCTTTAAACTCAGAAGAGCGTTGGGAACGAAACCTGTCAAACTCCCCGCTGTCCTTTGCCTATTGGGACGCGTAGTGGAAATTCCAAATCGTTCTCTTCTTTTTCAATCTTTGTTTTTTGTATGATTTATATTGATCATTAAGTAAATAATAGGCGCACCGGAAGTCCTTACCTCTTTCATTTTTCTTAGAAACGCGAATCTTTCTGCAATAACGTCTGGCCGTTCCATCAGAAACTTTCCTCCGCGTGAGTTCTTAACAAATCCAAATTTCATTTGATGCAGTACTTTTCGCAAGTTTCATAAACTCCCGCTGAACACCCCCCCCCCGTAGAACTTTATTTACGTCTTCCAAGCTGGGTAGAATATCATTCCGATAGAGTGAATAAATAGATTGTCTTATTGCAGTGGCACAGAAAGTGTCTATTGCTGTTTTGTGGGTTTTGAATTCGGACTTTTTTTTTTACCAGGAGTCTCTATATAATTTCCACTTACTTTCACTTCATTTTGTTCTTTAGGTATTATTTTCACAGTATGAGATGAAACACCTAAACACCTGTAGCTGCAGCTATTCTTTGAATTATGCTCGACACATATATAGTTGGCTTTCCGCATTTAGGGCTTTGCATCCGTCTGTAAAAATATATGAATCTTAATCACAATTTCCCTACCATCTGATCTTATAGCTTTTCCCTTTCTTCACACGCCTCCTAGAACTAATGCAGACACCAGCAGTATGTTCAAAATAATCACAAAATTTTCAACTTCTAAAACCATTTTTTCTCATTTCCAACACATTAACAACCGATACTTCACTTGCAACGCCACTGATGCCTGCTTGTCCTTACTCTCATACCACAGCAGGTAATTAGGGAATACGATAACGCTTTAAAGGGCCTGACCATTTCAAGGAAGAAACCCAGCGCCCCTGCTAGACAAGCATAGTGCAGAAAGTGCCAATTTAAATCTCATGCATTATAATTTATAATATACATTAACACTCTCATTAGACAAGAAACAACTGGGTCACCATAATCAAAATTAATCCATCATCGGACATCTGTCACCTCAAAGAGAAAGGCTTTTTTTATTTCTTATATTTTTGTAGTGGAACGTAGCGAAATTTTGCTCAGCCTTTAGTGAGATTCATTGTAATTTGGTTAGCAATACCGCGGCAAACTCGAGGCAGGTCTGTGACCTTGCGAGGAGAGCGACGTACGTTTATGGCACGATTGCTGCCAGTGTAATGTAAAGGCAAACCTAGTAGCAATATGGTGAATGATCGAATGTTAAAAGTACAAAAAGAGAATTGGCATCAGAATTTGCTGGTAAAAGTGGCTGTATTTGTATGATCGAAAACTTTTTAAATTGGTCTTTGAGTTCGCTTTCTTCTGTTTTTGAACAGAAAGGCCAACTCCGGATCTTCAACCTTTAAAAACTAAATCACACGTGGGTTTCGAAAGGCATATTAGTAGCTCTTGGTATAACGAGTTTCCTTGGCTGTGTGGTTGTGACAAATTATGGAAACTATTTTGTTGGCCATATGTGCTTTGTTCAAATGAAAAGAATGCGTCGATAATTTTGGTAACTTAATTTTCTCACGAAAATTAAAAAACTCATGTTGTTTCCATTGAAATGTTAGCAAAAGTTGGACAAAAAAGAACTGACACTGCTTAGCCACTTGAAAGTATGACAAAACGACGTATAGGAAATGATGTCGCCTCCATTTGTTGATGGTGCTCTCCTGCTTTTCAAATCGAAAAAAAGAGCTATCAATAGAAAGAATTTATGGAACTCTTGCGGGTCAAATTCCTGTACTGCGGTGCTGCTGATATAATCATCTTAATTAACAGAGACGTTAATATATTATTTAAATAAAATTCATGCCTATGAAGAAGTTACAACGCATTTAATGTTTTTTTTTGTCGGTAACAATTGGTAATACTGCATAGACTCCTTTGCAAGGAGTGGGGAGAGAAGGTTTAGTCGTGTCCAGGCGCGCTTGGGAAACAGTCGTGCATGCAGTCCATGGGGAGTTGGACACTTATAATCAGGTAAGATCTTGTAAATTATATATATATATATATATATATATATATATATATATATATATATATATATGTGTGTGTGTCTGTGTGTGTGTGTGTGTGTGTGTCTGTGTGTGTGTGTGTGTTTTCTGCAGTGTAACCCTAATGGATGCCACTGTTTTGCTTTTAACCGTTTTAATACCATATTTGTAGATTTCATACAGTTATTTTAACAATATTAACACTCAAATTTTATTCAAATACTATCAGTTATGGAGTTATATCTACTTATCATAAACAATATCGTACATTTTTATCGTTATTCAAGTTGTGATAAGGTTATGAGCAGTGAAGTTCACTGAACTACTTTACGAATTTTTTTACCTAAAACGTCAAAAATTCATCTGATCATCTATTTTTCCTATATCTTGCTTTATTTAAGAAAAATTTAGAATTTGTAAACCACGTTATTTCAACGATAAACTTTCCGAGTTGGCGCCCTTCATAAGTTAATTCAAATTCTGGAGGTTTCTCATTAAAATCAATTGTTAGGATATATCTGTGTTGTATGCCGAATGCTGTACTCATTGTTTTCCCGAAGAAAAATTCCTGCACTATTGATACATTCATCTGAATTGACAGATTCGTTAATAAACTTTTTAAATAATGCTCATACCTGTAAAGTTGGTACAATGCAGTGAATGTGTATTGAGATAAATTTAACTTTGTTCCTAAAGTTGGCTAATACATATAACTGTGCATGTTTTTACTGTGTGAGGTAAACTCGAACGTTGCTTTATAACTTTGTATATTTCGAGTATCGAGAGGGTAAGAAAGGGATTTGTATGTGTATTTATTTTCATCCTTTTACAACACAATACATGTTTTTTGTATACGTCATTAAAATGATAGCACATATTAATATATATATGTTGTTGTAATTTTACGTTGCTATATCGGACGGTGAATGAATTGGAAGAAATGATGCTCATATGAGTGCAGGGTCCATGAAGCTTAGAGTTACCTGACATTCATCTTGAAGGATAAGCGATAACCCCGGAAAGAAACTTCTCCAGGTAACTCACCCTGACCGAGATTCCAGCTCGGGACCTCTTGAACGTGACGCAGACCTCAAGCAAATAGAAAGATGTTAATGAAAACCAGGAGATCCGTGGTTCAAATCCCGGACATGGCATTGTACTTTTCATGTTGACTATCATTCCTGAACATATTTTATTACATATTAAGTAAACGATGCAACAATACTGATTTCATTCTTGAAATTAAAGTACTTCATAACAGTATAACAATGTAACTGTAACAGACAACAATGCATGCCTTGTTTTAAATCCAATTCCTGCAAGATTAGCTCCATCTATAACTGTTTTTGTGATAGGCAGTTGTATGTCATACATATTTTGAGAATTTGCAGCAATAAGCCATCCAGAAAGTGTAAAAATAACGCTGATATATTTTGCCTTATCTGTGGCAATTTCGTTGTTCGAGCGCTATACAAGCAATCCTTGAAAACAGTGAGGCAGTCTCGTGTCAAGAATGAAAAATGTAATTCATGAGTGTCTTGTGTACCCCAAAAATGTTCTTTCACTCCCTTTGCACATATAATTAGGCTTAATTAATTACTTTTACTTCGTGGATTATGGTCATGAATTTGTTGATTTGTTTCTGTGATAGAATTTTTACTGTTATGTACATTATTGTTTCATATATGTAGGAGTATGGCGTGAGTATATTTAATGCTTTAAAACATTTGTACGATTCCCTGTATTTTAGGTCTAAAATTTGTCTAATTGCTCGTTTTTGTAGTCTAAATATTCTTTTTATGTTTTTATTGTACTGCGACCCCATACCATTTGTAGAATATGTTATGCGCGTAGATTTGACTGTAATAAATTGTCGTTTGAAGTTCTTTAGTTTTTAAATTTGACATTCGTTTCATTATAAATAATGCTGAGCATATTATATTACATAATTTGCCTATAGGTTTATGTCATTTCAAATGTTTGTCTATCAGTAAACCTTTTGTTTTGGTTTTGTAATTTACGTCCTTTAACTTTATAAGTTATATCGGACGATGAATGGAATGGGTGAAATGATGCTCAAATGGGCCCAGGATCCATGGAGTTTAGAGTTAAAAGCCTTATTGTTGTGTGTGCGCTCCTCGGTAGCGTAGATGATAGCATGTCTGCCTCACGTTCCAGAGTTCCCGAGTTCAAATCTCGGTCAGGGTGAGTTACCTGGATAAGGTCTTTTCCGGGGTTTCCCTTATCCTATAAGACGAATATCGCGTAACTCTAAGTTCCATTGACCTTGGACTCATTTGAGTATCACCGAACGGGATGGCTCAGGCGGTTTCGTCTGAGGACCGCATTCGGGAGGCCCGGGTTCGATTCCCGTGGCCGACCTATCTGACCCATGGGGTTTTCCCGTGTCGCTAGGCGAATGTTGGGTAGGTTAATTACATCCCCCGAATTTCCTCTCCCTCCATTTCATCTCCATTATTATTTCACATCATCTGTCACCTGGTGGTCTATTTCAGGGTAGAGGTGTCGGATGGGTTTCTCGGTGGTGCATGGCAGGATAATATGCTCTGAGGAAAACTACTTCCTCCTCCGGTAGGTCGGTTGCCGGTCTCCGCTCCTCTGCTGGGACCTTTTTCGTGACCGCCAGCCAGGGACCTTTGGGGCTCGGATCGCCTGCCTGGGACCATTAGGGCTCGGCTGCTGGGCTCGATGCCGTCCCGCTGTATGGGAGCGAGTTCGTTGTCCTGGTCTGTCGGGGAAGTCTCTATCGAAGTAAACTGTAGGGACCCTGCCGTCTGTATTGTCGTGGCTCCTTGGGTGGGCCGCCCTCTGTCTGCTTTGCCTCATCCTTCCTTCTGAAGGTGCCGCCACTTGTGGGCATAGGTACAATGGGCCCAGCATGGTGGCCTAAGTACCGAATCAACTCCGTAATGAAATCCCAATCCCATTTGAGCATCATTTTACCCAATTCATTCACCGTCCGATATGACATAACGTTGGAGGACGTAAATTACACACACAAAAAAAAAACACTTACAAAAACATTTGTTGAGTCTACTTTGTTAACTTCTTTATTCCCAGTCGTAGTTTTGAAATTGTCGCCATTTCTTTTTTGAATGATTTGAAAACGTATATAGTTAGCTTTATCTTTGTTTATAAAAAGGCTGTTATGTTTAAGGTGCAGAATAATTTGGATAATGTTCTGATTTGTTGCATTTTCCAAGTTCTGTATTGAGTTGCGTATATTTATAATTGTTGTATCATTTGCGTACATTATGATTCTAGTTTCTGCAGCATTGGGTATATCGTTTATGTGCTCAACTTGCTATCGCGCAGAGAGGCTGGTGACCTCGCTTCTTTTAAAAATCAGACTGTAGACCGATAGTGTATAGGTATTTTATATCTGCTTCTACAAGAGCTGAGTAATAAAACCGATACACACTGTTTATTAGAAAGATAAGGTTACACAGTAGTCCTTTATGTCTTTTGTTTTCCTTTCTGCCCTCGTCTGTTTTATAACAATTGGCGATCATGCATAGCCTACTTGGCCTGCAGCCGCGAGAAGGCGATTAGTGGAGTACAGACGTCAACAGTCTTATTGTCTGCAGTGGCTCTGCTGGACGCTTAAATATAAATTAAGGTAAGCTGTTGTAAATTATACATATTTAGTATAACTATACATACAATACTAAGGCAAGGCTACACAATTCGCCGAAAATGTTGAAATCTTGGAATTTTCTTTATTTTTTATCATGTTTTGGTATCTTAGGCTGTGTAGTAATAAATGGCATGCTACTGTTATGATTTGCCCAATTTAGGCCATCACGTGACAATTTAAAGACACCTTTAACAATCGTTAAAAGTAACAATCATTACTGTAAAGTTAATTTTCTGAGACACTTTCTTTTCTAACACTTTTCAGTATGCAAAATGCCTCACGTATCAAAGTGAAACTTACATTTATAAATAAATCATGAATCAATCAAAAATTAAACCAATGCTTTGAAAATAAATAATAGAATAGAAAAATTTAAAATTTGGACCAAATCAAAAAATACTTTAATTTATAAAGCAATTTACAAAATTAAGTAAAACGAGCAAAAAGCCTGGATATGTAAATAAGAAACTTCATAGATAGAGTCAACATGAAAAATTCAATGCCATGGCCGGGATTTGAACCACGATTCTCCTGGTTTCCGTCCAGTCGCTCTAACCCATTGAGCTACCATGGCCAACGTGCCGTCCAGACATTAAATTCACGGAAAACAGGAGATCCGTGGTTCAAATCCCGGGCATGACATTGAATTTTTCATTTTGAATCTATCTATCAAAAACCTTAGCCTCTATATGGCTAGTGTAAAGAAATGATTAATTTCCATCAATTAGCTTAAAGAAGCTTCAAATTTGCCTTTTTTGTTAATGCTCGTGCTTTGAAAGTTCTATAGTATTAAGGATGAAAAAAGTTAATATTTTTAAAATTTTGAGAGCTAACACATGTGTAGCAGTTATTTTTATACTTCATATTGTTAGGAATAGTCAAAGATATTAGTATTTACAATAAAATAAAGAAGTGATCTAAAGTGGGTAGTGGTGTAACCATGGCAACGGATCATGGTGGGTTGTTGATTGTTTTAAAAGGATTTTGTTTTTCTGTTTATGAAAGTCCTATGTGTAAGACGTATACTTATCTATCCGAGTCTGTGCAGAAACAATTTTGTGTGTACATCAAAGATGTATAAGTAGCGTGTGCGCAAGAAAAGCAATAGTTCATCGTGACATCTACCGCTGTTTGTAAAAATACTACATTTATAATATTTGTGATTGTTTCAAGGAATTTAACATTGTTTATGAGGAATTAATTTTCCATCTTTGAACAAGAAAAGTATTATTCATTCTTTAAATATAGTACTGCTATCTTCATCAGCTCCGTTACCGTGACTCTGGCAAACAAAAAGATATGTCTGCCTCACGTTCAAGAGGTCCCGAGTTCGAATCTCGGGCAGGGTGGATTACATGGATAAGGCTTTTTCCGGGGTTTCCCTTATCCTAAAAGACCAATGTTGGGTAACTCTAAGCTCCATGGACTCTGGGCCCATTTGAGCATCATTTCACCCATTCCATTCATCGTCCGATATGACTTGAAAAGTTAAAGGACGTAAATTAAAAAAAAAAAGAAAGATATAATCGCTCAACAATTACAGATGCGCCTAATTATCTAGAGTTGCACGAGAAGCTTATAAATTTCTTCAAGGTCGTCACCAAAGGTGAGAAATTAATCTGCAAACACCATCATCACGAATAATCCTGCTTCAAGGTAAGTCACAGAGAGATCATTTCAAACATAATCCTCCAAAATAACTGCTGAACATGAAAATATTTTAGAACAAATGCTACAAGAATATTCCAAAAAAATAAGAATCTGGATCTTTTAAGCTTGCCCTGTACTAGCCGAAAACAAAAATTCAACTCAAGAGTTCGAATTTTTTTACGCGTAGAACATTTTATAGAGCGAGTAACTTTTTCAATATTTTTACAAAAAATAATGAATAATAAATGAACTATTTGGAGAAGCAACATGAAAATTTGCATGCAAGTTTAAAATGATAGTCTAATAATAATTATGTGGCTAAATTTTCATAATGATAGATTCATTATTATAGAAGTTAGAATTTTCAGTGTAGTCTTACCCGTCTCGGTAGCGTAGATGGTAGCGTGTCTGGCTCACGTTCAAGAGGTCCCGAGCTCGAATCTCGTTTTTTGTTGTTGTAGTTTTACGGCCTCCAACGTTAAATCATATCGGATGGTGCGTGGAATGGGTGAAATGATGCTCAAATGTGTCCAGGGTCCATGGAGCTTACAGCTACCCAACATTCGTCTTAAAGGATAAGGGAAAACCCCGGAAAAACCTTATCCAGTTAACTCACCCTGACCGAGATTTGAACTCGGGACCTCTTGAACTTGAGGCAGACACGCTACCATCTACGCTACCAAGGTGGGCAATCTAGATTTGGGTGAGTTAACTGGATAAGGTTTTTCCGGGGTTTTCGTTTATCCTGATAGACGAATATCAGATAACTCTAAGCTCCATGGACCTCGGACTCATTGGAGCATCATTTCACGCCTGTCATTCATCGTCCGATATGACTTAACGTTGGTGGACGTAAAATTACAAAAAAAAGTGTAGTCTTGCCTTAAGGCTATTTGATCTCGAGAGATTAAACTCAAGACGATATTAGTTATACTATTATAACTAATTAATATAGGTAGTGTACTATTACTTATTCTAACGGTGTATAGAACATCTTTGAATGCTAAGCTGAGGCATGGTTTAGAACTTCTCAATTAAGATATTCCGCTTGAACTTCAGCTGGCCTGTTTTTTTTTATTTTTTTTTTTAAGAAACATTCCTTACCCTTCGCATAATCGGGAAGAAAATAAGAATATTCGAAAGACTTTAGTGCTGTAATTCATTCTTAGAAACCAACATTCTTGAACATCATTAGTTTCTAAAAGATTAAAATTTCCCCAATGTGACCTTAGACGTTAAAAATCACTGTATAACTACGCGGAAAGTCCCCCCCTCCAAGAAGCTCTATATTTTCATAATTATGATCGTTATTTACTACTTTTTCTACTACATATTTTCAGTTAATAGAGAAAATATTGCATTTCACCCAAAAATTCGACACGGAGGAGTACACATTTTGAGTCCAACTTGAACCACAAGAAAGCATGTTAAGAAAATGTTCAGTGTGCATCTCTGTGCGTGTGTGTGAGCTTGAACACAATAACTGAAAAACTAAAAATTGGTTAAATCCCAAAATTGGTATTTAAGTTCAAGCATCTCCTTAGACCAAAATTTGTATGCAATATTTTCCAAAGCTTTAATTTTCTCCAAAATACCTCTAACGAATTTGATTAAGGATACCTATGACTGAACTAATAACGTTAGCTATTTAAGATTTGTACCACAGATAAACTTATTGGAAATATGATACAGCCAAAATTTTGTCAATTTCACTTTGATAGTTTGGAAAACATTGTCAAGTTTATTTATTTTTGGTTACGTCATCTAAAAGGTCCCTTGCGACAAAATAACTTAAATTTTGGCCTAATATTTTAACAACAGGTTACCAATATATCCATTTTTGAATGGTCTCAATAACTTTAGGCTCCAGAAATGTTTAAAGCTTTGAATATGGCTGTTTTGCCCAATATTTGAAATGTTTGTGTTTTGAAGTAAAGATGTGTACCTAAAATGCATCTCACAATAAAACCCAGGGCAATTTCTGTTTACTGTGTCTCTGTGAACGTGTGTAGCAAGTTTCATTAGCCTAACACCAAAACTGCGAAGCAAGGAACATCTTAAATGAGGGAAAATGTTGAAATTTTCAATAGCGAGAGAACATGGATAAATAATTAGAATTCATATCTAACACTAGCATTCACGTAACTTTCAAACTAGGTTATAACATTTAAAAATGTATTGCGGATGCTATCTAAGCATTCTTTGGATTGAGGAAGGCTTACATTATTTTACAGACCAAAAAGAGGAAAAGGTGATTTTTTGAAAATGTTCTTGAAATCTCAGTGATACATTATCCTTAAAATACTATATGATTGTTCTTTCTAATGACAATCTTGAATTTTGTCGGAAAGATCTCAAAAGAACCTTTCATAGTGGTCGATTTTCGAACATTTGTGTGCAGGTGTTACACAGCAAAGATAGGACAGTCTTATCTGCATTCGTCACGATTTATGTCAAGCGCGTTTCCTTTGTTTTATTCCTTCTCTATTATTTCCCTTATGGGTTGGATCACTTGCGAAATATTCGTTGTCATTTGTCTGAATGTTCCAATACTAGAGCCCGGATTTCTAAGCAAAATGCTTAAAATGCTTTTTGCTGAAATACGGCGCTTGCTTGCTTATTTTATGCTTTTTAATTAATATAGTTTTTTTCATCCAAATCATATTAATTTAAAAGTAAATTTTCACTCTTAGCCATAATCGTCTCGCCGAAAGGGTCTGGAACCGATATAAAAACGTGGATCTTCTTGTCTCTAGCGTGAGTTAGTCCTTCCAAATTTGTGTTTACCTCCTCAGCCAGTTTTATCTCGATCAGGTTCTTGGTTAAAGTCTGTGTCATTATACGCAGAACATTTCAATGAAATAAAACAGTGTTGTACTCCGTAGATGCAGAAGATACAAGCAACATCGTCATAACACAAGAATGTTTTGCTAATATTGGCATTCAAGATAAGATAGAGTACATCCATAAGCGCTTCTCCAAAATAACTGCTATTATAACACAGTTGGAAACTCGAAATAATACCTTGGAGCATTCACTTTCTTTGATATACGAACTTTCAATAACGTTGTCTTCAGAGATTCAGAGTATTGCTAAAACTGTCTTTGAGAAACTCAGTAAGATATCGGAAATTAATTGTTCTTTCACACCAGCCGTGTGTAGGACGCACTATGAAAGGGTAGAGCCAGACTGAAAAATTCAATACCATAGCCCGGATTTGAACCTCGGATCCTCTGGCTTCCGTCCAGCCGTTCTGACCATTGAGCTACTATAGTCAACGTGTCGGTATGACATTAAATTCTCCAACTGACACGTGTTTCTCCCGTGAAAATGTGTAGTGTTTAACGCCCGCTTTTACCACATACGGCACCACAGGCGATGACACTGATGATACATGAGATGAAGATGGAGCACCGGTGGAATGAGATGGCGGGGGAAACCGGAGATCCCGGAGAAAACCCGCCCCAGCGCCGTGTTGTCCACCACAAATCTCACTTGGAATCGAATCCGGCCCGCCTTGGTGAGAGGCAAGCTGTCTAACCACTGAGCCACGGAGCGGCCATGTGTTTCTCCCGGTACACCATTAGGAGTTATTGTAATTATAACATTAATTGTAACTAATAGTGGTCCGAACTATAAGCCCGGGCCTTAAAGTACTTACAGCATAGTAAGTCGCCATTAAGGTAGTTGTCTCATGTGTTTATGTGAACTCCTAGTGGTTTACCGGGAGAAACACGAGTCAGTTGGAGAATTTAATGTCATATCGGCACGTTGACCATAGTAGCTCAATGGTTAGAGCGGCTGGACAGAAACCAGAAGATCTGTCGTTCAAATCCCGGCTATGGCATTGAATTTTTTACGTCGACTCTATCAATCAAATGCATGATTTTCTAAACATAATAAAGAATAGATAGACTCAACATGAATAATTCAATGCCACGACCGGGATTTGAACCATGGATCTACTGATTTCCTTCCAGTCGCTCTAACGCATTGAGCTACCATGGCCAACCTACCGTCATGACATTAACTTCTCTATTTAACTCGTATATTTCCCCGGTAGACCACCAGGGGCTCTCGCATCCGAGATATCCTGAAAGACGGAAGTCGGGTAACTCTAGGTTCCATGGACCCCGGACTTACTTGAGCATCATTTCACCCATTTCATTCATCATCCGATATGACTTAACGATGGAGGACGTACATTAAACAAATAAATAAAAAATAAATAAATAAACACACAGATGCCCGTCTCGGTAAGCGTGAATGGTAGCGTGTCTGCCTCACGTTCAAGAGGTCCGGATTTCAAATCTTAGTCAGGGTGAGTTGCCTGGATAAGGCTTATCCCGGGGTTTTCCTTTATCGTGAAAGACGAAAGTCGGGCAACTCTAATCTCCAGGGACACCGGACCCACTTGAGCATCCTTTTACCCAGTTCATTCATCGTCCGATATGACTTAACGATGGAATAATTACTTTAACCCACAAAATCTACTTGGAACATCTTCCTCATCACTGTATACTATTTGGACAGGAACCAAGTCATCACTTGACTTACTATTCCCACAGTTTAGTTTTACAATAGGTCTACGCTTTTTTTTTTCTACTCTGGTGTACATCCGGGGCCTCTAGCTGCCAAGTATTTTAACCTGGGGACCAAATATTTATCCTCCTCCAAACTGAACACTGTAGGATAACCAACTGATTTGTACACTCCTCCTAAGGGTACAAAAAATATATTATAACCGGGCGAGAATAACCCCTCTTTGCTTGGGCGGAATAGCGCCAAATGTTGGACTTTTGAAATTGCGCGCCATGTGAGAGCTATGATGGACGTAACTGATGGACCAAACTGTAGCCTACACTGACACTGACACTGATGTGCAATCAAAAATATCTCTATCTGTAGATACTAGACCCTACGTTACAAACCATATTTCGTATTCGGAGCAAAAAACCAACATAAGTTAGTTACCTTGTAATCTTCTTCTGTTAATACTGTTAAAACAGCAGGCCACAACCTCAAGCAAACAGCAAGCTTGACAATGAACTAGCAGGGAAATCATCGCTGCACATGATTGTTGGGCAATAAACCAATTTGCTTATTTCGGGCTAAAAGCACCGTTTGCGCAATAGCCCCGTCCTACCCTACATAAATTCATATATTCCTGATATTCTCGGGAAGCAAGTCAGGTGAAAAGACGATCAGAAATCGAAAACTAAATATAGGTAATTCAATGTTGTACAAAATAAATGCAAATTAAATATCTTATGTTGCGTCACTGATGCGCATTACGTACGATACAAACACCTTTTTCACAATTTTAAGCTTCAAATATGGGATGCGCATTAGATTCACGTAAATACGGTAAGTGCAAATAAAAATCTGACGTGTTACTCTCACATGACTTTTCCTACTTTTACCTATACAAAACATTACGCTGACTCCTCTCTGTAGTGCACGTTTATGAGGTAAACTTTTCCAGAAATTGTCCAGGGAAATATCAGAATATAGTAGACTTCAAGAGATAACCAGATCCGTTAAAGCCGGTCATTATGCAATGGCATAGGAATTTCGTCCTAATTGCACAGAAAAAAACGACTTTCCATTAGAGTAAACTGTAACTATTTGACCTCATTAAGATACAAGACATTTTTTAAGAAATTGTAATTTTTTTATGTTTTTAAAACAGTCTCCTTGTAATTCCACACACTTCTCCTAGCGATGCTCCCATCTCTGTAACCCGTCCAAATAGTACTGGGCGTTTTTCTCTGCAAAATAATTGTTCACGAAGGTGATTGCCTCTTTCTTCATTTAACGAAAATCTCTGTCCTCCGAGCGCAATTTTCAGATGAGGGAACAAAAAGAAGTCGCTTGCGGCTCGACCGGTGAGTAAGGCGGATGGTCAAGTAGTTCAAACCGTAATTGTGGATTTTTGCCATTGTAACCGCTGAGGTGTGAGACGGTGCGTTGTCTTGGGGAAACAAGAGTTCCTTTATCTGCAAATGTGGCCATTTTTCCATAAGTTCTGCCTTCAGATTTTCAAGTAATAATGTATAGTATGCTCCTGTATTGGTTTTTCCTTTTTGAGCATAAGCGACTACAATAACTACATGACAATCCCCCCTCAAAAAAAAAAAAAAAAACATTTGCCATCACTTTACCAGCCCAAAAACCAGTTTTTGCTTTTTTGGCGGTTGTTCGCCCTTTGCAATCCACTGTTTGGACTGTATTTTTGTATCGGGCGTGTAACGGTGTATCCAAGTTTCATCTACAGCAATTAATCGGCACCAAAATTCAAAATTCTGATTTATTGCGCCTAAGCTGCGCCAACAGAGCGTTGGAAATGTTCATTCGAACACGCTTTTGGTCTAACGTGAGCAAACGCGGCACCCAACGCGCGGACAGCTTTCTCATGTCTAAATGTTGATTTAATATGTGACAAACACTTTCTTTTGACATGTTCACAGCCTCTGCTGTATCTCTTACTTTAATTCGGAGGTCGTCTAGCACCATTTGGTAAACTTTGGCGATGTTTTCGTCGGCAGGTGCAGTTTTTGGTCGTCCCAAACGTTCATCGCCTCCCAAGCTTTTACGGCCACGTTTGAATTCAGCTGCCCAAAATTTCACTGTGTTAAATGATGGTGCTGAGTCACAAACGCAGAATCCCACTCATGTTTGATTTGCGTAGCCGTATTGCCTTTCAAAACATATTTGATGACAGCTCGGTACTCGGTTTTGTCCATTTTCATTAAAACACTCACACCAACTCACTCAAACGACTGTGACATAACAACTGAGTGTCCAAAATGGCTGAAACTTTGGTGAGTAACTGTCAACAGATGAACAACTAAATGCATTAGTTTTTATTTACGAGTGCTGCCATCTTCATGTTGAGGTCGGAAACTTTTCAGATCACCCTGGTAACTCCGAAATGGTGAACTCCATACATTAAAAGGATAAGACGAATTTTGTGTTATAACGAGATGTGATCTTGTTGTGCAGTTCTCTATCTGTCTCTCTCTCTCTCTCTCTCTCTCTCTCTCTCTCTCTCTCTCTCTCTCTCTCTCTCTCTCTCTCTCTCTCTCTCTCTCTCTCTCTCTCTCTCTCTCTCTCTCTCTCTCTCTCACGGTTTTACAATTAGCATAAGTCAACTTAATAAGCAAGACTTCTAGAGCGTACCTAGAAATGTCAAGATATACGTTTCGTTTGCCATCAAAATATCTTAAAAAGGTGGCTTTTTAATCAAAAAAAGGTTTGAGCAATTTCTGAGAGAATCGACATTTTCGAAAAAGATGTTCCATGCGAAGGGTACTCGGAGGGAGCGGGGTGGGAATTTCTGAAAAAAAAGAAAGAAAAGATATTGAACCTAAATACAAAATGAGCTTTTTCGTTTTTGAGTTAAGCTGTTCACATACACTCATTCATCTTTTTTCTAAAAGCTGCTTTAATCAAGGGGACCTCAAAATATGCATTTCCACTTACATCTCAGTACCGGATTTTTGGGTGGAATGCAATACTTCTTACCGTAAATAGGTAATAGTGCCAACTAAAATCCCACCAACCTATGTAGCATAGATGGTAACGTGTCTGCCTCACGTTCAAGAGGTTCTGAGTTCGGATCTCAGTCAGGGTAAGTTACCTGGATGAGGTTTCTTTCCCCGAGGCTTTGCCTTATCCGTAAATCCGAATGTCGGGTACGTCAAAGCTCCATGGACCCCGGGCTCCATTTCATTCATCGTCCAATATGACTTGACGTTTGGAACAGGATTTCTTCGTTGTAGAGATGTTTCCAAAGTTGGGAAGCCATATGTAGCATGACGAAATGGTCTCTCACCTGCTTTGCTGTTCGAGCGTCATCTTTCTATCAGCCGTCCAGGATATCGTCGACTATTCCACAACCATGTTGTTAGTTCTTCTATTGCATCTGCTTAAATATTAGTCAGAAGATCTCTTCTTTTCAAGGGTGGTTACCAGTGAAAGAAATAAAATTTGAATAAGTTAAATTTCGTAATGTATAATTTAAGTTTATTTTTCACAACTTCGATGTTTCCAAGTGTAATCTAAATTAATTTTCCATTGTTTTTAATAAAATGATACATCACAATACAATATGAATCATTTAACCACTATTAATCTCAAATATAACTAAAAATCTTTAAAAGATTATAGTGATGGACTAAAGAAAAAAAAAACGTCTGCTCACTCCTGAGTACGTTGATCGAATAATGATTTCTCCCCAAGCTTCTGCAGCAAGATTATTGATTTTTACTTCAGAACACTGGATATACATTATTACACAATATCTTTTAAATTACTCACCTGTTCGTCCACTCAGCACTATAAACCTTTCATCTTACCAAGGAAGATTATAGATTTTTAGGTCCGTTACTATATATATATATACATAATGTATGATTGGCCAATTTCGCATATTACGTCACTACTTGACCCACTAAATTTCCTCAATTCTCTCCTTTTTCCACATAATTTATATTATTTTAATCAAATCTCCAAATTTCCAAATCAATTTCGAAACAATTTTATATTTTCTAGGGTTCGAACCTTAACAGCTGATAGACTTTGGAGAACATAAATTACAAAAAAAGCTATAATCCAGCTATCGGTGTTTGTCATTAACTGCAATATTTTGTGTGACTTAGGCAAATAAATAAAAAAAATCAAAGTGTTTAAAAGGAAGTAAGAATGAAAATTAATAATAATTCATGTACTTAAATGCAGATGAAGACAGAGAAAGTTCTACTACCCTTGGTAAAAATAGAATGTTATCTTTCTAGAACTCTAATAGATAAATTCAATCCCTGGGGGTTTGAAGTGGGGACGCACATAGAGCGAAACCTTGGTAAACGCCAGCTAAACTGTGTCAAAGGGCTGAACTAACAGCATACTTGAAAGTATCACAAAACGACGTGAAGGAAAAGGTGTCGGCTGGATTAGTTAATGGCGCCCTCCTGCTCTTCAAATCGAAAAAAGCAACTATCAATGGAAACAATTTATTGAACTCTTGCGGGTCAAATTCATGTACAGCGGTGCCGCTGATATAATCATCTTAATTAACAGAGTCGTTAATATATTATTTAAATAATATTCGTGTCTGTGAAAAAGTTACAACGCAGTGAGTGTTTTTTGGCGGGAACAATTGGTAATAATGCATAGACTCCTTGGCGAGGAGTGGGGAGAGAACGTTTAGTCGAGTCCAGGCGCGCATGGGAGACGGTCGTGTAGTTAATGGTGCGTTGGACGCCTACTTCAAGTAAGATCTTGTAAATTATACATGTTTAATATAGATATATGTTCTGCAGTTTAACCTTAATGGATGCCACTGTTCTGCCCTTAACCGTTTTAATACCACATTTGTAGATTTCATACAGCTGTTTTAACAATATTAACACTGAAATTTTATTCAAATGCTATCAGTTATGAAGTTATATCTACTTGTCATAAACAAATATCGTAAATTTTTATCATTATTCAGCTGTGATAAGGTTAGGAACACTGTAGTTCACTTAATTACTATACGGACTTTTGACATAAAAGGCCCTAATAATTGCAAACCTTTTATAACTTGAAAATCAAACCAAATGACTTAACAATTTCTTTAACTGTAATTGAACTGTTTTGGCAGAATTAAGTGCAACATTTAGAATCTGTAAATATTCAGGTAATATTATTTCTTGTAGGCTTGTTTGTTGGTTTCTATCGGGAGTAAAGCTAGAGGGTCATTCAGTACCTCATATAATTATGGAACTTTCAACATGAGTAACCTACGCAACAACAAGAATGTTCTTATCATATTTTTGCTATATCTTGCTTTATTTATGAAAAATTTACAATTTGTAAACCACCGTTATTTCAACGACAAACCTCCCGAGTTTCGCCCTTCATAAGCAAATTTAAATTTTGGCGGTTTCTCATAATCTCATAATCAATTGTTAGGATATAACTGTGTTGTATATTGAATGCTATACTCATTGTTTTCCGGAAGAAATAATGCTGCACTAGAGATACAATCATCTGAATTGACGGAGTCGTTAATACATTTTTTAAATAATGCTCATACCTGTGCAGACGCAACATTGCAGTGAAAGTGTATTCAAAACAAATTAACTTTGTTATTAAACTCTGCTAATACACCAAAATGTGCATGATTTTGCTGTGGTAAGGTAAAGTTGAACATTCGTTAATGAGTATGGAGAGGGTAAGAGGGGGATCGGTATTTATTTTCATCCTTTTATACCACATTACATGTTTGTTGGATACGTCAGTAAAATGACAGCACATATATATATATGTGTGTGTGTTGTCATTTTACGTTGTCATATCGGACGGTGAATAAACTGGATGAAATGATGCTCAAATGACTCAGGGTCCATGAAGCTTAGAGCTACCCGACATTCATTTTGAAGGATAAGCGAAAACCCCGGAATAAACCTTATCTAGGTAACTCACCCTGACTGAGATTCGAACTCCGGACGTCTTGAACGTGACGCAGACGTCAAGCAAATAGAAAGATGTCATTCAAAACTCTCAGTTCCCTTTTAAATCGGTTAATTTCCTTTCTATTTTGAATATACTCAGATAAGAACTTAAGCATGATTCCGCGGTTTCCTCCAAAACAGAGCTACTTTACTAAATTTGATGTGCTGATTCCAACACTGTTATCAGTTTTTTTTTCTGTCACGTACCATTTTTGCACATTTAGTAGTAACACCTAAAATGTTTTAATGTAGTTCCGTGCATAAATATGTTGCATGGAACTGAAAAGAAAACAGTAAACTTTACCCGCCTCGGTAGCGTAGATGGTAGCGTGTCTGCATCACGTTCAAGAGGTCACGAGTTCGAATCTCGGTCAGGGTGAGTTACCTGGATATGGTTTTTCATGGGGTTTTGCCTTCGTCCGGTAACTCTAAGCTCTACGGACCCTGGGTTCATTTGAGCATTATTTCACCCATTCCTTTCATCTTCCGATATGACTTAACTTTGGAGGACGTAAATCACAAAAAAAAAACAGTAAGAGAAGCAGCAATACTGATTTCATTGTTCAAATTAAAGTGCTTCACAAGACTATATCAATGTAACTGTAGCAGAAAACAATGCATGCCTTTTTGTAATTTACGTTCTCCAAGGTTACGTCATATTGAACAATGAATGGAACGGGTGAAATGATGCTCAAATGAGCCTGGGGTCCATAGAGCTTGGAGTTACCCGACATTCATCTTTCAGGATAAGGGAAAACCCCGGAAAAACCTTATCCAGGTAACTCACTGTGACCGAGATTCGAGATCGGGACCTCTTGAACGTGAGGTAGACACGCTACTACCACGCTACCGAAGCGGGCAATGCATGCCTTATTTTAAATCCAGTCCGTGCAAACATAGCTCCATCTATAACTGTTTTTGTGATAGGCAGTTGTATGTCATACATATTTTGAGAATTTGCAGCAATATGCCTTCCAGAAAGTGTAAAAATAACGCTGATATATTTTGCCTTATCTGTGGCAATTTCGTTGTTCGAGCACTGGACAAGAAATAACATGGAAGCACGGAGGCAGTCTCGTTCCAGGAATGAAAAATGTAATTCATGAGTGTCTTATGGACCCCAAAAAGGTTCTTTTACTACCTTTGCAAATACAATTAGGCTTAATTAATTACTTTAACTTCGTGGATTATGGTCATGAATTTTTTGCTATATTTCTGTGATGGAACTTTTATTGTTATGTACATTATTGTTTTATATATGCAGAAGAAGAATAGCGTGAATATATTTAATGCTTTAAAATCTTCTTTGCACGATTCCCTGTATTTTAGGTCTAAAATGAGTCTAATTGCTCGTTTTTGTAGTCTAAATATTCTTTTTGTATTTTTGTTGTACTGCGACCCCATACTGCTTACTCCGTATGTTATGTGCGTAGATTTGACCGTAAATAAGTTGTCTTTTGAAGTAGTATATTCTTTAAATTTAACATTGTGTTCATTATAAATAGTGCTGCACATATTTTACTACACAATTTGCCTATATGTTTATCTCATTTCAAATGTTTGTCTATCAATAATACTTTTTTGTGTAATTTACGTCCTTTAACTTTATAAGTTATATCGGACGATGAATGGAATGGGTGAAATGATGCTCAAATGAACCCAGGGTCTGTAGAGCTTAGAGTTACCTGACATTCGTCTTTTAGGATAAGGGAAAACCCCGGAAAAACCTTAATGTTTTGTGTACGCGCCTCGGTAGCGTAGATGGTAGCATGTCTGCCTCACGTTCCAGAGGTCCCGAGTTCAAATCTCGGTCAGGGTGAGTTACTTGGATAAGGTTTCTTTCCGGAGTTTTCCCTTATCCTATAAGACGAATATCGGGTAACTCTAAGCTCCATGGACCCTGGACTCATTTGAGTATCACTGAGCGGGATGGCTCAGGCGGTTTCGTTTGAGGAACGCATTCGGGAGGCCCGGGTTCGACTCCCGTGGCCGATCTTCCTGACCTTCGCTAGGCGAATGCTGGGTAGGCTAATTACATCCCCCGAATTTCCTGTTGCTCCATTTCATCTCCATATCATTTCATATCATCTCTCATGTCATGTCATGGTGGTCTATTTCAAGGTACAAGTGTCGGCGGGTGTCTCGGTGGTGCGTGGCAGGATGATATGCTCTGAGGAAAACTACTTCCTCCTCCGGTAGGTCGCTTGTCGGTCTTCGCTCCTCTGCTGGGACCATTTCGTGACCGCCAGCCAGGGACCTTTGGGACTCGGATTGCCTGCCTGGGACCATTAGAGCTCGGCTGCTGGGCTCGATGCTGTCCCGCGGTAGGGGAGCGAGTTCGTTGTCCTGCTCTGTCGGGGAAGTCTATCCAAGTAAACTGTAGGGACCCTGCGCTCTGTACTGTCGTGGCTCCTTGGATCGGCCGCCCTCTGTCTGCTTCGCCTCATCCTTCCTCCCGGGGGTGCCGTCACTTGAGGGCATAGGTACAATGGGCCCAGGATGGTGGCCTACGTACCGAATCAACTCCGTAATGAAATCCCAATCCCATTTGAGCATCATTTTAACCAATTCATTCACCGTCCGATATGACATAACAATGGAGGACGTAAATTACACAAAAACAACACTTACAAAACATTTGTTGAGTCTACTTTTTTAACTTCTTTATTCGCAGTCATAATTTTGAAATTGGCGCCATTTCTATTTTGAATGGTTTAAAAACGTATACAGTTAGCTTTATCGTTGTTTATAAAAAGACTGTTTTGTTTAAGATGCAGAATAATTTGGTTAATGTTCTGATTTGTTGCATTTTCCAAGTTCTGTATTGTGTTGCGTATATTTAACGTTGTTGTATCGTTTGCGTACATTATGATTCCAGTTTCTGCAGCATTGGGTATATCGTTTATGTGCAGAACTAGCTATCGCCCAAAGAGGCTGGTGACCTCGCATCTTTTAAAAATCAGACTGTAGAACGGTAGTGCATAGGTATTTTATCTCTGCTACTACAAGAGCTGAGTAATAAAACCGAAACGCATTGTTTGTTCGAAAGATAAGGTTACACAGTAGTCGTTTATGTCTTTTGTTTTTCTTTCTGCCCACGTCTGTTTTATAACAATTGGCGATTATGCATAGCCTACTTTGCGTGCAGCCGCGAGAAGGCGATTAGTGGAGTACAGACGTCTCTGTGTAACAGTCGTATTATCTACGGCGGCTCTGCTGGACGCTTAAATTTAAATTAAGGTAAAATCTTCTAAATTATACATAATTAGTACAAATATACATACAATACTATGGCAAGGCTACACAATTTGCCGAAAATGTTGAAACTCTTGGAATTTTCTTTATTTTTGTCATATTTTGTTATCTTAGGATGTGTAGTAATAGATGGCATGCTACTTTTATCATTTGCCCATTTTAGGCCATCAGGTGACAATTTGAAGACACCTTTAACAATCGTTAAAAGTAACAATCATCACTTTAAAGTTAATTTTTTGATACACTTTTTTTTCTAACACTTTTCAGTATACAAAGTGCCTCACGTATCAAAGTTTTTCTTTAACTTGATGAAACTTACAGGATATGTAAATAAGAAACTTCACAGATAGAGTCAACATGAAAACTTAAATGCCATGGCCGGGATTAGAACCACGGATCTCCTGGTTTCCGTCCAGTCGCTCTAACCCATTGAGCTACCATGGCCAACGTACCGTCCTGACGTTAAATTCACGGAAACCAGGAGATCCGTGGTTCAAATCCCGGCCATGGCATTGAATTGTTTAAGTTGACTCTATCAAAAACCTTTGCCTCTATATGGCTAGTGTGAAGAAATTATTAATTGCTATCAATTAACTTAATTAATAAGAGTTATATGATAGAGCCTGGGACTCAAGTACTTATGACAGTAAGTCGCCACAAACGGTGTATCTCGAATGTGTAAGCCCCTAGTGGTTTACCGCGGAAATATACGAGTCAAATGGAGAATTTAATGTCAGGACGGCACGTTGGCCATGGAAGCTCAATGGGTTAGAGAGACTGGACGGAAACCAGGAGATCCGTGGTTCAAATCCCGGGCATGACATTGAATTTTTCATGTTGACTCTATCTATAAAAAACCTTAGCCTCTATATGGCTAGTGTGAAGAAATGATTAATTTCCATCAATTAATTAGAGCCAACTGAAAAATTCAATGCCATGGCCGGGATTTGTACCACGGATCTACTGGTTTCCGTCCATTCGCTCTACCTCTTAAACTACCATTGCCAACGTGCCTTCCTGACATTAAATTCTCCAATTGACTCATTATATTTCCCGGTAGACCACTTAGGTTCTCATATTTGAGAAAACCACTGGTGGCGACTTACTATTGTAAGTACTTAATTACCAGGATTTGTACCGCTGATTGTTTTTAATGTACATTTATATTGAGGAATTAATCCTTAATGATTTATTCCTTTTAAACACATTACTCCGGTATCTGGGTGGTTTTTAATTTATTAGAGCCAACTGAAAAATTCAATACCATGGCCGGGATGTGAACCACGGATCTACTGGTTTCCGTCCAGTCGCTCTACCTCTTAAGCTACCATGGTCAACGTGCCTTCCTGACATTAAATTCTCCAAGTGACTCATTATATTTTCCATCAATTAACTTATAGAAACTTCACATTCGCCATTTTTATAAATGCTCGTGCTTTGAAAATTCAATAATATTACGGAAGAAAAAAGCTAATATTTTCAAAATTTTGAGAGCTAACACATGTGTAGCAGTTATTTTTATACTTCACGTTTTCGGGAAGTAAAAGATATTAGTATTTATAGTAAAGTAAGGAAGTGATGTAAAGTGGGTAATGGTGTAACCATGGCAACGGATCATGGTGGGTAGTTGATTGTTTTAAAATGAATTTGTTCTTCTGTTTATGAAAGTCTTAGGGGTAAGACGTATATTTGTCTATCCGAGTCTGTGCAGAAACAATTTTTTGTGTACATCAAAGATGCATAACTAGTGTGTGCATAAGAAAACAAATAGTTTATCGTGGAATATACCGCTGTTTGTAAAAATACTACACTAATAATATTTGTGATTGTTTCAAAGAATTTAAAATTGTTTATGAGGAATTAAATTTCCATCTTTGAACAAGAAAAGTATTATTCATTCATTAAATATAGTACTACTATCTTCATCAGCTCCGTTGCCGCTACTCCGGCAAAGAAAAATATATGTCTGCCTCACGTTCAAAAGGTCCCGAGTTCGAATCTCGGACAGGGTGAGTTACATGGATAAGGTTTTCCGGGGTTTTCCCTTATCGTTAAAGACGAATGTTGGGTAAATCTATGCTCCATGGACTCTGGGCCCATTTGACCATCATTTCACCCATTCCATTCATCGTCCGATATGACTTGAAAAGTTAAAGGACGTAAATTACCTAAAAAAAAAACTCTCAACAATTACAGATGCACCTAATCATCCATATTTGTAGTAGAAACTTGTAAATTTCTTCAAGATCATCATTAAAGGTGACAAATTAATCTGCAAACACCATCATCCCAAATAATCCTGCTTCAAAATAAGTCACAGAGAGATCATTTCAAACATAATCCTCCAAAATAACTGCTGAACATGAACATATTTTAGAACAAATGCTCCAAGAATATTCCAAAAAAATAAAAATCTGGATCTTTTAAAATTGATCTGTACTAGCCGAAAACAAAAATTCAACTTCAAAGCACAAATTTTTTGACTCGTAGAACATTTTATATAGCGAGTGAATTTTACAATATGTTCACAAAAAATAATTAATAATTAATTAACTATTTGGTGAAGCAAGATGTAAATTTGCATGCAAGTTTAAAGTGATACCCTAATAATAATAATAATAATAATAATAATAATAATAATAATAATAATAATAATAATAATAATAATAATAATAATAATAATAATAATAATAATAATAATAATAATAATAATAATAATAATAATAATAATAATAATAATAATAATAGTAATAGTAATAGTAATAGTAATAATAATAATAATAATAATAATAATAATAATAATAATAATAATAATAATAATAATAATAATAATAATAATAATAATAATAATAATAATAATAATAATAATAATAATAATAATAATAATAATAATAATAATAATAATAATAATAATAATAATAATAATAATAATAATAATAATAATAATAATAATAATAATAATAATAATAATAATAATAATAATAATAATAATAATAATAATAATAATAATAATAATAATAATAATAATAATAATAATAATAATAATAATAATAATAATAATAATCATAATAATCATAATAATAATAATAATAATAATAATAATAATAATAATAATAATAATAATAATAATAATAATAATAATAATAATAATAATAATAATGATAATGATAATGATAATGATAATGATAATGATAATGATCATGATGATGATGATGATGATGATGATGATGATGATGATGATGATGATGATGATGATGATGATGATGATGATGATGATGATGATGATGATGATGATGATGATGATGATGATGATGATGATGATGATGATAATAATAATAATAATAATAATAATAATAATAATAATAATAATAATAATAATAATAATAATAATAATAATAATAATGTGGCTAAACTTCCATAATGTTAGATTCATTATTACGGAAGTTGGAATTTTCAATGTAGTCTTGCCCGTCTCGGTAGCGTAGATGGTAGCGTGTCTGGCTCACGTTCAAGAGGTCCCGAGCTCGAATCCCTTTTTTTGTTGTAATTTTACGTCCTCCAACGTTAAATCATATCGGATGGTGCGTGGAATGGGTGAAATGATGCTCAGATGTGTGCAGGGTCCATGGAGCTTACAGCTACCCGACATTTGTCTTTAAGGATAAAGGAAAACGCCGGAAAAACCTTATCCAGGTAACTCACCCTGACCGAGATTTGAACTCGGGACCTCCTGAACGTGAGCCAGACACGCCAGCATGTACGCTACCGAGGTGGGCAATCTAGGTTTGGGTGAGTTAACTAGATAAGGTTTTTCCGGGGTTTTCCCTTATCCCGATAGACGAATGTCAGGTAACTCTAAGCTCCATGGACCTCGGATTCATTGGAGCATCATTTCACGCCTGTCATTCATCGTCTAATAGACTTAACGTTGAAGGACGTAAAATTACCAAAAAAAAAAATGTAGTCTTGCCTTAAGGCTATTTGATCTCGATTGATTAAACACAAGACGATATTAGTTATACTATTATAACTAATTAATATAAGTAGTGTACTATTACCTATTCTAACGGTGTATACAACACACTTGAATGCTAAGCTGAGGCATCGTTTAGAACTTCTCAATTAAGATATTCCGCTTGAACATCCGCTGGCCTGGTTTGTTTTTCTTTTAAGAAACATTCCTTACCCTTCGCAGAATCGGCAAGAAAATAAGAATATTCGAAAGACTTTCGTACTGTAATTCGTTCTTAGAAACCAACATTCTAAAACATCATTAGTTTCTAAAAGGTTAAAATTTCCCCAATGTGACCTTAGACGTTAAAATTATTGTAAAACTACGGGGAAAGCCTCCCCTCCAAGAAACTCTATATTTTCGTTCTTGTGATCGTTATTTCCTACTTTTTCTACTACATATTTACAGTTAGTAGAGAAAATATTGCATTTTACCCAAAAATTCGACACGGGGAAATACACATTTTGATCCCAACCTGAACCACAATAAAACATTTTAAGAAAATGTTCAGTGTGCATCTCTGTGCGTGCGTGTGAGCTTGAACAGAATAACTGAAAAACTAAAAATTGGTTAAATCCCCAAATTCGTATATAAGTTCAAGCATCTCCTTAGACCAACTTTATATGCAACATTTTCCATAGCTTTAATTTTCTCCAAAATGCCTCTAACGAAGTTGATTAAGGATACCTATGACTGAACTAATAACGTTAGCTTTTTAAGATTTATGCCACAGATAAACTTAGTGCAAATATGATACAGCAAAAATTTTGTCAATTTCACTTTGATAGTTTGGAAAACATTGTCAAGTTTATTTATTTTTGATTACGTCATCTAAAATGACCCTTGCGATAAAATAACTTAAATTTTGGTCTAATATTTTAACAACAGGTTACCAATATAGCCATTTTTGAATGGTTTCAGTAGCTTTAGGCTCCAGAAATGTTTAATGCTTTGAATATGGCTGTTTTGCCCAATATTTGAAATGTCTGTGTTTTGAAGTAAAGATGTGTACCTAAAATGAATCTCACAGTAACACCCAGGGCAATTTCTGTTTACTGTGTCTCTGTGAACGTGTGTAGCAAGTTTCATTATTCGAACATTAAAACTGCGATGTACAAAGCATCTTAAATGAAGGAAAATGTTGAAATTTTCAATTGCGAGAAAGCAAGTATAAATAATTAGAACTCATATCTAACACTAGCATTCACGTAACTTTCAAACTAGGTTAGAGCATTTAAAAATGGCTTGCGGATGCTATCTAATCATTCTTTGGATTGAGGACGGCTTGCAGTATTTTATAGACTAAAAAGAGGAAAAGGTGATTTTTTGAAAATGTTCATGAAATTTCAGTCATACGTTATCCTTAAAATACTATATGATTATTCTTTCTAATGACAATCTTGAATTTTGTGGGAAAGATCTCAAAAGAATCTTTCATTCTGGTCGATTTTCGAAGTAGTAGCTTGTAAGTTTGGTCATTATGTTGCACAAATATAAATATTTGTTACAAAGGCTTCACTTATCTTAAGAAATTGGTGTTAGTGCTTCTTTCTAATGGAGTTCAATTTCAAAGACAGATTGTTTTCATCATCAGTCAACTCATTTGTATACAGGTGTTACACGTCAAACATAGGACAGTCTTGTCTGCATTCGTCACAATTTATGTCAAGCTTGTTTCCCTTTGTTTTATTGCTTCTTTATTATTTCCTTTTTGGGTTGGATCACTTGCGAGATATTCGTTGTCATTTGTCTGAATGTTCCAATACTAGAGCCCGGATTTCTAAGCAAAATGCTTAAAATGCTTTTTTGCTGAAACACGGCGTTTGCTTGCTTATTTTATGCTTTTTAATTAAAATAGTTTTTTATCCAAATCATATTAATTTAAAAGTAAATTTTCTCTCCTAGCCATAATCATCTCGCCGAAAGAGTCAGGAGCCGATATAAAAACGTGGATATTATTGTCTCTAGCGTGAAAGAAAGTGCTTATACTGTCGCCTATTAGAGTTAGTCCTTCCAAATTTGTGTTTACCTCCTCAGCCAGTTTTCACCGATCGGGTTCTTGGTTAAAGGCTGAGTCATACTACACAGAACATTTCAATGAAATAAAAGTTTTGCACTCCTTAGATGTAGAAGATACAAGCAACATCGTCACAACACAAGAATGTTTTGCTAATATTGGCAATCCATAAGCGCTTCTCTAAAATAACTGCTATTATAACACAGTTGGAAACTCGAAATTATACCTTGGAGCATTCACTTTCTTTGATATATGAAATTTCAGTAACATTGTCTTCATATATTCATATTATTGCTAAAACTGTCTTTGAGAAACTCAGTAAGGTGTCGGAATTTAATTGTTCTTTCACATCAGACGTGTGTAGGACGCATTATGAAAGGGTAGAGCCAGACTGAAAAATTCAATGTCATAGCCGGGATTTGAACCACGGATCTTCTGGATTCCGTCCAGCCGCTCTAGCCATTGAGCTACTATGGCCAACGTGCTGGTATGACATTAAATTCTCTAACTGACTCGTGTTTTTCCCGGTAAACCACTAGGAGTTACTGTAACTGTACCGTTAATTGTACCTAATAGTGGTCCGAACTACAAAGCCCGTACCTTAAAGTACCTACAGCATAGTAAGTCGCCATTAAGGTAATTGTCTCATGTGTTTATGAGAACTCCTAGTGGTTTACCGGGAGAAACACGAGTCAGTTGGAGATTTTAATGTCATATCGCCATGTTGGCCATTGTAGCTCAGTGGTTAGAGCGGCTGGACGGAGACCAGAAAATCCGTGGTTCAAATCTTGTCTATGGCATTGAATTTTTCAGTCTGACTCTACCCTTTCTGAGCAAGGTATCAATGAAAAAACCTGGTTACGAGACACTGTAAAATATCTACAATACTTTCTGGGTCAGAAACGTACATCCAAGGGAAATTCATTCAAAAAGAACTGTGGTGCTTTTCACATGTTACGGTAACGTCATGCCACGTTGAGAGATCCTTTCTACAGTATAAACATTTTTTCATTGAGAAACGCAGGAGCTTCCCACCAGAAAAATCTCAAAGTGGTCCGGGTTTGATTCCCGACAGTGGGGGTGGGGATTTTTCTGCGACCAAGATAATTCCTCGTCTTCCCCAGAGTCTGGAAGTATGAATGAGAGTGCGAATGTGTGCGTGATTTAATAATTAAAACCCAACGAATACGAGTTAACACCTTCGATATGTTCCAAAGGAGAACGGCCGTCGATATGACCATTGCAGTTAAATGGAAAAAAACATATCTCAAGGTAACTCTCTCGTGCACTGTAACAAGCGTGAGTAAGGTAAAAATTCTACCAAACAATACGTTTATGATTAAATTTGTAGTTGTCCTTATTTATTTCATTTTTTGTGCTTATTTCATCATTTGATTGTGCTTACAAATCCCGAGGTGTACTCATAAGCAATCAAATGTTCCGTGAAAACTTCTGCGTTCCGGATGACTTCTGCATAACTTCTGCATAATCCGGGCAGTTAGAACTATCTAAAACACATTTAAAGACCTCTTTATAAAACTGTTTTTTTAATTAGGGAAACCTCAAAACATATATTTTCGCTGAAATCCAGGTAACGAATTTTTTGGTGGAATGCAATACTTTTGTAAGTACGTCGTAGAGATAGTCAAAAAGTAGACATAAGATAACCTCCGACAGAAGCAGCCCATGCTTGGTGTGATAATGGAAAGCTAAAGTTCCCATTCAGCAACACGTTAAATCCAGGTAGGAATCTTGAATTTTAAGGGGGTTCGGAATGGCCAAAAATCATAAAATTGTAATATTTTATATTTTTGTGTCACATTCATCAGCTGTTTTCTACGACTAAAATGATATACAATGCATATATTATTATGATGTAGAAAGCACTTTAATTATGCCTGCATTATTGTGCTGCTTTTGTCAAAAGTCGATAAAAATGTATTACTTTTGACATCTGTAACGTTTTTTCTGTAAGAACTATCATAATGGGATTTTTTGTGATGGCTCGCCAGCTTTTTATTCTCAATCTATGACGTTGGCTAATGTGTTTTCATTATTCTTTTATGCTTTTTACATGCTTCTCTTATGTTTCAGTAAATTATACGCATTGTATATTGTTTTGTAAGATACATATTCCAGTCAGTGTTCCCTTTTTGGTAAAATTAGCCTGTATGACAAGACCAAAATTTGTTTTTAAGAAAATGCAGAATGTTTGCAAAACTAAATCTGTAATAATAAAAAAATGCCAATCATTAACAGGTACTAACCTAAATCAAAATGTTCCAATTAGTTTTTCGAAAAAGAAAATACAGTCATGATTTGTGCTTCATAAAGAAATGCATGATTTTAGTTAATTGATGCAAATTAATAATTTCTTCACGCTAGCTATATATAGACTACGATGTTGATAGATATAGCCAACATGAAAAATTCAATGCCATTGCCGGAATTTGAACCACGGATCTCCTGATTTCCTGGCTAAAAGCGACTGGATGGAAACCAGGAGATCCGTGGTTCAAATCTCGGCCGTGCCATTGAATTTTTCACGTTGACTCTATCAATCAAATGCATGATTATCTAAACATAATAAACAATAGATAGACTCAACATGAATAATTCAATGCCACGGCCGGGATTTGAACCATGGATCTCCTGATTTCCGTCCAGTCGCTCTAACGCATTGAGCTACCATGGCCAACTTGCCGTCATGACATTAAATTCTCCATTTGACTCTTATATTTACCCGGTAGACCACCAGGGGCTCTCGCATCCGTGATATCCTAAAAGACGGAAGTCGGGTAACTCTAGGTTCCATGGACCCCGGACTCACTTGAGCATCATTTCACCCTTTTCATTCATCGTCCGATATGACTTAACGATGGAGGACGTACATTAAATAAATAAATAAATAAATAAATAAATAAATAAATAAATAAATAAATAAATAAATAAATAAATAAATAAATAAATAAATAAATAAATAAATAAATAAATAAATAAATAAATAAATAAATAAATAAATAAATAAATAAATAAATAAATAAATAAATAAATAAATAAATAAATAAATAAATAAATAAATAAATAAATAAATAAATAAATAAATAAATAAATAAATAAATAAATAAATAAATAAATAAATAAATAAATAAATAAATAAATAAATAAATAAATAAATAAATAAATAAATAAATAAATAAATAAATAAATAAATAAATAAATAAATAAATAAATAAATAAATAAATAAATAAATAAATAAATAAATAAATAAATAAATAAATAAATAAATAAATAAATAAATAAATAAATAAATAAATAAATAAATAAATAAATAAATAAATAAATAAATAAATAAATAAATAAATAAATAAATAAATAAATAAATAAATAAATAAATAAATAAATAAATAAATAAATAAATAAATAAATAAATAAATAAATAAATAAATAAATAAATAAATAAATAAATAAATAAATAAATAAATAAATAAATAAATAAATAAATAAATAAATAAATAAATAAATAAATAAATAAATAAATAAATAAATAAATAAATAAATAAATAAATAAATAAATAAATAAATAAATAAATAAATAAATAAATAAATAAATAAATAAATAAATAAATAAATAAATAAATAAATAAATAAATAAATAAATAAATAAATAAATAAATAAATAAATAAATAAATAAATAAATAAATAAATAACACACAGATGCCCGTCTCGGTAAGCGTGAATGGTAGCGTGTCTGCCTTGCGTTCAAGAGGTCCCGATTTCAAATCTCGGTCAGGGTAAGTTACCTGCATAAGGCTTTTTCCGGGTTATTCCTTTATCCTGAAAGACGAAAGTCGGGTAACTCTAAGCTCCATGGACACCGTACTCATTTGATCATCCTTTCACCCATTTCATTCATCGTCCGATATGACTTAACGATGGAATGAGTACTTTAACCCACAAAATCCACTTGGAACATCTTCCTCATCACTATTCTATTTGGACTGGAACCAAGTCATCACTTGACTCACTATTCCCAAAATTTAGTTTTACAATAGGTGTACGCTTTTTTGTTTCTACTCCGGTATACATCCGGGGCTTCTAGCTGCCCAGTATTTCAACCTGGGAACCAAATCTTTATCCTCCTCCAAACTGAACACTGTAGGATGACCAACTGATTTGTACACTCCTCCTAAGAGTACAAAAAAATTTATATTATAACTTGGCGGGAATAACCCCTCTTTGCTTGGGCGGAATAGCGCCAAATGTTGGACTTTTAAAATTGTGCGCCATGTGAGAGCTATGATAAAAGAAACGCGCCATCTGCTATGATGGACGTAACCCAAACTATAACCTACACTGTCACTGATTTTCAATCCAAAATCTCTCTATCTGTACATACTAGACCCTACGATTACCTTGTAATCTTCTTCTGTTAATACTGTTAAAAAAGCAGGCCACAACCTCAAGCAAATTCATAGAAACGTCGCACAAACACCAAGCTTGACTATGAACTAGCAGGGAAATCATCGCTGCACATGATTGTTGGGCAACAAACCAATTTGCTTATTTCGAGCGAAAAGTCCCATGAGCGGAACAGCACCACCCTACCCTTCATAAATTCATATATTCATGATATTCTCGGGAAGCAAGTCAGGTGAAAAGACGATTAGAAATCGGACACTAAATATAGATAATTCAATGTTGCAAAAAATAAATTCAAATAAAATATCGAATATTCCGTCACTGATGCGCATTACGTACGATACAAACCCCTTTTTTCACAATTTTAAGCTTCAAATATGGGATGCGCATTACATTCGCGTAAATACGCTAAGCTCATATAAAATTCTGACGTGTTACTCTCACATGACTTTCCCTACTTTACCTGTACAAAACATTACTCTCACTCCTCTCTGTAGTGCGCGTTTATAAGGTAAAATTTTCCAGAAATTGTCCAGGGAAACATCAGAATAAAATAGAATTTAACAGATAACCAGATCCTTTAAAGCCGGTTTACTCGATGGCATTGAAAATTCGTCCTCTTTGCACAGCCGAAATAAATAAAAAATGAACATATTTCCATTTGATTAAACTATAATCGTTTGAAAGGTCATAGGTCACAAGGAATACATAGGTGGTCTGAAAAGTTTCCGACCTAATAAAGATACAAGACATTTTTCAGAAATTTTATTTCTTTATTTTTTCAACATAGTCTCCTTGTAACTCTACACACTTCTCCCAGCGATTCTCCCAACTCTGTAACCCGTCCAAATAGTACTCGGCGTTTTTCTCTGCAAAATAATTGTTCACGAAGGCGATTGCCTCTTCATTTGACGAAAATCTCTGTACTCCGATCGCAATTTTCAGATGAGGGAACAAAAATAAGTCGCTTGAGGCTAGATCTGGTGAGTAAGGCGGATGGTCAAGCAGTTCAAACCGAAATTCGTGGATTTCCGCCATTGTAACCGCTGAGGTGTGAGACAGTGCGTTGTCTTGGTGAAACAAGATTTCTTTTTTCTGCAAATGTGTCCGTTTTTCCGCAAGTTCTGCCTTCGGCTTTTCAAGTAATAATGCATAGTATGCCCCTGTAATGGTTTTTCCTTTTTGAAGATAATCGAATGATATAACTATATGACTATCCCCCCACAAAAAAAAAAAAAAAAACAGTCGCCATCACTTTCCCAGCCCAAAACACAGCGTTTGCTTTTTTGGCGCAGGTTTCCCCTTTGTATACCACAGTTTGGGCCGTATTTTTGTTTCGGGCGTGTAACGGTGTATCCAAGTTTCATCTACAGCAATTAATCGACGCCAAAATTCTGATTTATTGTGCCTAAGCTGCGCCAACAGCGCGTTGGAAATTTTCATTCGAACACGTTTTTAGTTTGTCAGCAAACGCGGCACCAAACGCGCGGACAGCTTTCTCATGTCTAAATGTTGATTTAATATGTGACAAACACTTTCTTTTGACATGTTCACAGCCTCTGCTGTATCTCTTACTTTAATTCGGAGGTCGTCTAGCACCATTTGGTAAACTTTGGCGATGTTTTCGTCGGCAGGTGCAGTTTTTGGTCGTCCCAAACGTTCATCGCCTCCCAAGCTTTTACGGCCACGTTTGAATTCAGCTGCCCAAAATTTCACTGTGTTAAATGATGGTGCTGAGTCCCAAACGCAGAATCCCACTCATCTTTGATTTGCGTAGCCGTATTGCCTTTCAAAACATATTTGATGACAGCTCGGTACTCGGTTTTGTCCATTTTCATTAAAACACTCACATCAACTCACTCAAACGACTGTGACATAACAACTGAGTGTCCAAAATGGCTGAAACTTTGGTGAGTAACTGTCAACAGTTGAACAACTAAATGCATTAGTTTTTATTTACGAGTGCTGCCATCTTCATGTTGAGGTCGGAAACTTTTCAGATCACCCTGGTAACTCCGAAATGGTGAACTCCATACATTAAAAGGATAAGACGAATTTTGTGTTATAACGAGATGTGATCTTGTTGTGCAGTTCTCTATCTGTCTCTCTCTCTCTCTCTCTCTCTCTCTCTCTCTCTCTCTCTCTCTCTCTCTCTCTCTCTCTCTCTCTCTCTCTCTCTCTCTCTCACGGTTTTACAATTAGCATAAGTCAACTTAATAAGCAAGACTTCTAGAGCGTACCTAGAAATGTCAAGATATACGTTTCGTTTGCCATCAAAATATCTTAAAAAGGTGGCTTTTTAATCAAAAAAAGGTTTGAGCAATTTCTGAGAGAATCGACATTTTCGAAAAAGATGTTCCATGCGAAGGGTACTCGAAGGGTGGACGGAAATTCTTGAAATAAACTTTCTTGTCACATCCTTGAAAGATACTGAACCTAAATACAGAACGCATTTTTTCGTTATTGAGTTACGTTGTTCAAATACACTCATTCATTTGTTTTCTAAAAGCTGCTTTATTCAAGGGGTCCTGAAAATATGCATTTCCACTTGAAACTCGGCTCCGAATTTTTGGGTGGAATGCAATACTTCTTACTGTAAGTAGCTAATAGTACTAGCTAAACTCCCACCCGCCTCGGAAGCATAGTTGGTACCGTGTCTGCCTCACGTTCAAGAGGTCCCGATTTCGAATGTAGGTCAGGGTAAGCTACCTGGATGAGGTTTCTTTCCCCGGGGTTTTTCCTTATCCTTAAAGCCGAAGGTCGGATAACTCTAAGCTCCATGGACCCCGGGCTCCATTTCATTCATCGTCCGATATGACTTGACGTTTGGAACAGGATATCTTCGTTGTAGAGATGTTTCCAAAGTTGGGAAGCCATATGTAGCATGACGAAAGGGTCTCTCACCTGCTTTGCTGTTCGAGCGTCATCTTTCTATCAGCCGTCCAGGATATCGTCGACTATTCCACAACTAGTTGTTAATTCTTCTATTGTATCTGCTTAAATATTAGTCAGAAGATCTCTTCTTTTCAAGGGTGGTTACCAGTGAAAGAAATTCAATTTGAATAAGTTAATTTTGTAATGTATAGTTTAAGTTTATTTTACACAACTTCGATGTTTCCAAATGTAATATAAATTAATTTTCCATACTTTTTAATAAAATTATACTTCACAATACAATAAGAATCCTTTAACCACTACTAATACAAATATAACTTAAATATTTAAAAGATTATATTGAGGTATTAATGAAAAGAAAAACGTCTCCTCGTACCGTGGTGGTAGCATGTCTGCCTCACGTTCAAGAGGTCCGAGTTCGAATCTCCGTCAGGGTGAGTTACCTGGATAAGGTTTTTCTAGGTTTTTCCCTTATCCTGAAAAACGAATGTCAGGTAACTTTAAACTCTATGGACCCTAGGCTCATTTGAGCATCATTTCACCAATTCCATTCACCATCCGATATGAGTTAACGTTGGAGGACGTAAATTACACCAAAAAAAAAACTCCTGAGAACGTTGATCTAAAGATGACTTCTGCCCAAGCTTCTTCAGCAAGATTATTGACTTTTTCTTGAGAACACAGAATATACATTATTACGCAATATCGTTTCTTTTAGATCAGTCTCCTGCACATCCACTTGGTCAATTTCACATATTACGTCATTACATGACCCACTAAATTTTCCTTGATTTTTTCTTCATTCCTTATCCCATAATTTATATTATTTTAATCAAATCCCCAAATCAATTTCGAAAGAATTTTATATTTTCTGGGGTTCAAACCTAAACAACTGTTACACGTTGGAGGACGTAAAAGTGTTTAAAAGACAGTAAGAAAGAACATTAATATTAATTCATGTACTTAAATGCAAATTAATACAGAAAAAGCCCTTCTACCCTTAGTAAAAATAAAATGTTATCTTTCTAGAACTGTAATAATAATAATAATAATAATAATAATAATAATAATAATAATAATAATAATAATAATAATAATAATAATAATAATAATAATAATAATAATAATAATAATAATAATAATAATAATAATAATAATAATAATAATAATAATAATAATAATAATAATAATAATAATAATAATAATAATAATAATAATAATAATAATAATAATAATAATAATAATAATAATAATAATAATAATAATAATAATAATAATAATAATAATAATAATAATAATAATAATAATAATAATAATAATAATAATAATAATAATAATAATAATAATAATAATAATAATAATAATAATAATAATAATAATAATAATAATAATAATAATAATAATAATAATAATAATAATAATAATAATAATAATAATAATAATAATAATAATAATAATAATAATAATAATAATAATAATAATAATAATAATAATAATAATAATAATAATAATAATAATAATAATAATAATAATAATAATAATAATAATAATAATAATAATAATAATAATAATAATAATAATAATAATAATAATAATAATAATAATAATAATAATAATAATAATAATAATAATAATAATAATAATAATAATAATAATAATAATAATAATAATAATAATAATAATAATAATAATAAATTGTTTTCATTAATAGACAATATCGGCAAGAGATCGCCGGTGCGAAGTTAGGACCGCGCGAAAGAGAGCGCTGTCTACTATAGCATCTTTATCTCGCAAAAAAAAAATCGACCAGCGACCAGCACAGAGGTAGCTCCTGACCACTCTGTTGCTGCTGAAGATGAAATAATTAGACTAAAGACTCAGATGCAAGCCCTGAAGAAAGAAAACAGTGTTTTGAAACGGCAGAACAAGGTTCTTAAGTTTCCCGAAATTCATCACAAAGTGATCTCTCTTTAAGTGAGGACAAGAACCTTCATTAGAATTAGGCACTTAAACAAAAGAGCGAAGGCAGAAATGATCAGGAAACTTGCAGCAAAGAACAATCTTCAATGGGTTGCTTCGTCATCTTCCTGAGCTACAGTGAGTAAGGACATATCAATAATATGTTTTAAACTCTTAATACTAACTGCTAGAAGGAACCTTCATTATAATACACAAGTGGGTGTTTATTTTTTCCGATTTTACACGTAGCAGAGCTTAAATGACACATACTCAGGGGCTAGTGTTTAACTCTCGCGGTTGAACTGTATTCTCAGTGACGTCATGCGCGTTAACCAATGGCAGCGCGACTCTCCGGAATGGCCTACCTGAGTACTCTAGTTGCCTTGGGTCAGTCGAGTTCTGGCGCGCTTGGGAAACGATCGTATAGTCAACGGTGTGTTGGACGCTTATATCAGGTAAGATCTTGTAAATTATGCATGTTTAGTACAAATTATGTACTGCAGTTTGCAGCTGTTGTCCTTTTAACCGTTTTAATATCCTATTTGTAGGTTACATACAGCTGTTTTAACAGTTCAGTTCAAATACTATCAGTTCAGGTGTTGTATCTACTTATCGGAAAACAATATGACAAACTTTTATTTTTTATCGTTAATATCGTAAATTTTTATCCTTATTCAGTTGCGATAAGGTTATGAGCAGTGAAGTTCACTTAATTATTTTACGAATTTTTGACCTAAAATGACGTAATAATTGAAAACCTTTTATAACCGGAAAATTATACCAAATGACTTAACAATTTCTTTAATGTAATTGAACTATTTTGTCAGAATTAAGTGCAACAGATTTAGAATCTGTAAGTATTCACGTAATAAAATTTATTGTATGTTTGTTTGTTGGTTTCTATCGGGAGTAAAGCTTGAGGGACCTTCAGTGCCTCATATAATTATGGACCTTTCAACATGACTAAGCTACCCAACAGCAAGAATGATCTTATCATCTTTTTCCTATCTCTTGCTTTATTTAAGAAACACTTACAATTTGTGAACCACGTTATTTCAACGATAAACTTCCCGCGTTGGCGCCCTTCATAAGAAAATTTAAATTCTGGCAGTTTTTCGTTATGATCAATTGTTAGGATATATCTGTGTTTGTATATTGATTGCTCTACTTATTATTTTCCAGAAGAAAAATTGCTGCACTATTGATACAATCATCTGAAATGACAGATTCGTTAATAAATGTTTTAAATAATGCTGACGCCAGTAAAGACGCAACAATGCAGTAAATTTGTATTGAGAGAAAATTAACTTTGTTCCTAAAGTTGGCTAATACATATAACTGTGCATGTTTTTACTCTGTGAGGTAAACTCGAACGTTGATTTATAATTCTATATGTTTCGAGTATGAGAGGGTAAGAAAGGGATTTGTATTTGTATTTATTTTCATCCTTTTACAACACAATACATGTTTGTTGGATACGTCAGTTAAAATGATAGCACATATTAATATATATGTTGTTGTAATTTTACGTTGTCATATCCGACGGTGAATGAATTAGAAGAAGTGATGCTCATATGAGTACAGGGTCCATGAAGCTTAGAGTTACCCGACATTCATCTTGAAGGATAAGCGAAAACCCCGGGAAAAAACTTCTCCAGGTAACTCACCCTGACCGAGATTCCAACTCGGGACCTCTTGAACGTGATGCAGACCTCAAGCAAATACAAAGATGTTAATGAAAACCAGGAGATCCGTGGTTCAAATTCCGGCCATGGCATTGAATTTTTTATGTTGACTCTATCAATCCTGAACATATTTTATTACATAATAAATAAACGAAGCAACAATACTGATTTCATTGTTGAAATTAAAGTGTTTCACAACAGTGTAACAATGTAACTGTAACAGACAACAATGCATGCCTTATTTGAAATCCAATCCCAGCACGTTTAGCTCCATCTATAACTGTTTTCGTGATAGGCAGTTGTATGTCATACATATTTTGAGAATTTGCAGCAATATGCCTTCCAGAAAGTGTAAAAATAACGCTGATATATTTTGCCTTATCTGTGGCATTTTCGCTTCGTTGTTCGAGCGCTAGACAAGCAATCCTTGGAAACAGAGAGGCAGTCTCGTGTCAGGAATGAAAAATGTAGTTCATGAGTGTCTTGTGGACCCCAAAAGTGTTCTTTTACCACCTTTGCGCATCAATTAGGCTTAATTAATTTAACTTCGTGAATTATGGTCATGAATTTGTTGATTTCTTTCTGTGATGGAACTTTTATTGTTATGTACATTAATGTTGTATACATGTAGAAGGAGTATAGCGTGAGTATATTTAATGCTTTAAACCCTTCGTAGGATTCCCTGTATTTTAGGCCTAAAATTAGTCTAATTGCTCCTTTTTGTAGTCTAAATATTCTTTTTGTATTTTTCATTGCAGTGCGACCCCATACTATTTGTTGAATATGTTATGTGCGTAGATTTGACCGTAATAAGTTGTCTTTTGAAGTAATATATTTTTTAAATTTGACATTATTTTCATTATAAATAATCCTGAACATACTTTATTGCATGATTTGTTTATATGTTTATCTCATTTCAAATGTTTGTCTATCAATAATCCTATCTTTTTGTTGTAATTTACGTACTTTAACTTTGTGAGTCATATCGGACGATGAATGGAATTGGTGAAATGATGCTCAATGGTCCCAGGATCCATGGAGCTTAGAGCTACCCAATATTCATCGTATAGGATAAGGGAAAACCCCGGAAAAAACTTTATCCAAGTAACTCACCCTGGCCGAGATTTCAACTCGTGACCTCTTGAACGTGAGGGCGACTCGCTACCGAGGGGGGGCCTAAAAATTTTATGTATGTTTTTGCAGGATTGGGAATATCGTTTATGTGCACAACTTGCTATCACGTAATGAAGTTGATGACCTCGTATCTTTTAAAAATCAGACTGAAGACAGGTAGTGCATAGATATTTTATATCTGCTAGTGCAATAGCTGAGTAATAAAACCGATAGGCAGCGTTTATTAGAAATTCCGGCGGTTTCTCATTATAATCAATTGTTAGGATATATCTGTGTTTGTATATTGAATGCTGTACTCATTATTATCCCGAAGAAAGAATGCTGCACTAGTGATACAATCATCTGAATTGACAGAGTCGTTAATACATTTTTTAAATAATGCTCATGTCAGTTAAGACGCAATAATGTATTAAATGTGTATTGAGAGAAAATTAACTTTGTTCCTAAAGGTGGCTGATACATATAAATGTGGATGTTTTTACTTGTTTTACATGATAAAACGTATATAGTTAGCTGTATCTTTGTTTATAAAAAGGCTTTTGTTTAAGGTGCAGGATAATTTGGTTAATGTTCTGATTTGTAACATTTTCCAAGTTCTGTATTGTGTTTCGTATATTTATAATTGTATCATAGGCGTACATTATGATTCTAGTTTCTGGAGCATTGGGTATATCGTTTATGTGCAGAACTAGTTATCACGCAGAGAGGCAGGTGACCTCGTATATTTTAAAAATCAGACAGAAGACCGGTAGTGTATAGGTATTTTATATCTGCTACTGCAAGAGCTGAGAAATAAAACCGATACACACTGTTTATTACAAAGATAGGGTTACACAGCAGTCGTTTATGTGTTTTTGCTTTCCTGTCTGGGCACGTGTGTTTTATAACAATTGGCGATCATGCATAGCCTCCTTGGCGTACAGTCGCGAGAAGGCGATTATTGGAGTGCATACGTCTCTGCAACAGTCGTATGTTGTATGGCGGCTCTGCTGACGCTTAAATTTATATTAAGGTAAGCTCTTGTAAATTATATATATTCAGTACAAATATACATACAATACTAAGGCAAGGCTACACAATTCGCCGAAAATGTTGAAAATCTTGGAATTTTCTTTCTTTGTTTGTCATATTTTGTTATCTTAGGGTGTGTAATAATAGATGGCGTGCTACTTTTATGATTTACCCATTTTAGGCCATCAGGTGACAATTTAAAGACACCTTTAACAATCGTTAAAAGTAACAATCATTACTTTAAAGTTAATTTTCTGATACACTCTCTTTTCTAACACTTTTCAGTATACAAACTGCCTCACGTGTCACCTTTGCTCTCAATCACATGGCACGATAGCATGTGATTTAGCGGTAGCGATGACATATTTGTTTATATGACTTTTATCACTGACCTTGTTTTGAACTGGATTAGTCATATATCGCCATTCGACGGTGTGCTATGCCGAATGTGAGAGATATATTATTTTATTGGTCGTTTATTGCGCGTGTACTTATATGTATAATGACAGTCTACCGCCAGTTTTTAGCTGAAGCATCGCAAGGGAAAACCTTTAAAAAGCGGCGAAAAAAGAATTGTGTTGCATCAGTTTAATGCACTCACAGAGAAGAATCCGCCTGTGTCAGTGGGAGAAGTCGATCAGTTGTGCCCTGAACTTACATGTGTGTTAGATGCGTAGGAACATCTTTACATGAATCTGAGACAATAGGAAAACTTACCACTCCAGGGGCGATATTGCTGTGTGGCGAAGAGAGAGAGAGAGAGAGAGAGAGAGAGAGAGAGAGAGAGAGAGAGAGAGAGAGAGAGAGAGAGAGATAGATAGAACTTGTCTTCACTTGGTTATGCATGTTTGAAGTTTAACAAATTACCATCATGTGATAAATTAAATAGCCTATCAGTGTATAACCTTTATTGGTGGTCCTTAAAGATATTAATTACACATTTTCTTTTATATATGAAAGAAGCTAGATACAGTGATGGGTGAAGAGAGCATGTTAAGTAAATTCTACACATTTTCTGCTTTGTTGTTTTCCCCACTTTATTAGGCTGCTGACACACATTTTTGATGTAAAATAATCAACATATCTTGCTTAAGAAAAGTTATTCTGGAACTCATTTGAATAATCATTCAGATATTGGAACTTTTGCCATGCATGTATTATAACTTTTTTCTTTGGTTAGCGGGTTTTAATTCTAATGAACTTTTAATATTTTCAGGGTAACTTTGAACTAAAATGAACGACAGAAGCAGGAAAGGCAAATCCAGGAATATTGTTTATCAACGAAGGCAGATAAATGCGCCAAATGTTCCTAGAGAGTTGCCTGAACCAGAGGAATATGCAGCTAATGTTGATAGCTCTAGCGATCAAGGAGAAGGCACTGATTATGAAAACAGCGCTACAGCTCCTCTTGATAAAGCAAACCTTGCCACTGGTAAACCAAATCATGATAACTATGGAAATGATGAAATAAACAAAGCAGCATCTGGAAATGACAATGCAGATCATCCAGTTCAAGACCTGCTGGCAAGCGGTGAAGATGCAGATCTGGCAGCTGCAGCAAGCTGTGTTATAAATGCAATTAAGGCAGCAATGGCTGGTGCTGGTATGGGTGCAGTTCAAGCAGCATTGGCAGGTGCTGGTATGGTTCCGGTTTGGGCAGCACCGGCCGGCGCTGGTATAGGACCACTGGTACACGCTGGATTTGCTCCTGTTGAGTTAGCACCTGGAGGCGCTGGTCAGGCAGCAGCTGCAAATGATAACTCAGGAAACGAACCTGACAGGAATGATGGAGTGCCAGCAACAGATGAGGAATCTGAAGGAGAAAAAGAAATTTACCGTGTGCAGGTTGCACGTATCATGAGTGACTTAGTTCACACAAGGGATATGCTGCTCACTCATATAAGACGGGTCGACCAGTTATTGGAGCTTTGTGAGGTGAGTAAAATATGTTAATATTTAAATAGGAAATAGTTGAAAAACACTGCAGAAAATATGCAAATCTTTTAAAAGATCATGCTTGAAAAATAACGTGGTTTTTAGATTCCAGTGAATTTGCACTGGTGGCATGCCCTTGTCAGATTAAAATCTAATAGTAAGTGTTTCTGAAGATTGTCTTTTTGTATAGAAAGTTAACCACAAAGATCGTGTGACCTAGAAGCTGCAGAACATTGTAATATTTTGAAACTTATGTGATTAAGATACTCTCTTCAAAGCACTTGTTTCCTGGTGTTGGCTGGCATATCTAGAACTTGCTTGACCATGAAGTAGAAACCTGCTCAGCTAATCCCTACAACAGTGGAAAGTATACAAGATGTGATCAAAACGTAATGGGAATTTTTCTATTTCTTAAAGAATTTTTATTTGGTTGATAGAGTCGACATAAAAAATTCAACACCACGGCTGAGATTTGAACCACAGATCTACTGGTTTCCGTCCAGTCGCTCTTGTCCATTGAACTATTCTGGCCAATTTGCCGTTATGACATTAAATTCTTCTAAGATATAGTCAATCAGGGTATCGTGTAAAATTAAATCAAAGCCACATATTTGGTAAACAGGTCATTAGCTGCAACATCATGATGTCTATTTACAGTGGATGCTCAAAATGTGCTCCATTAACTGTATGGTTTAGAGTTCTCCTATTAGGGACATCTTATTCAGTCAGTTTTGCCATAAGCAAGAAGCATGTTTTTGATTTGTAAAGACTGCCATATTTCAGAAAGCATTGACAACTTGCTGTTGCGGAGTGGCCAAGCAGATACTCATGTAAGTGACAAAGTGTCAAAAAAAAAACAGACTACAAATAAAATAAGACCTGAAGCTTTCCTGGCAACGAATATGCTCACTTTCTTCTCGGGCAGCAACCCAGGTGAAAAGACGATTAGATACCAACATTTTGGGAGTGTGTATCTCTCCCATTATCAGGATAGCTATAAAATGTTATAACCACAAATGAAACACTGGATATAACACAAATACAAAGACAAAACACTATCCTAAATTAAATGCCAGGTCAGGAGATGGCGTGAGTATAGAAAATTGTGTCAAAGAAACATAACTCCTTGATTATCAAGCTGCATTGATCTTTGCTTCTTATATCGATGGATTTCCATTTTTAAGGCCGGTTTCAAAGAGGAGCTGAACTGAAATCCAGCATCATGATTAAGCATGCTCCTCTCGGAGGAAATGGCCAAAGCCTGCTTAACTCTCCGCTCCCAGTAACTTGCATTTTGCTAAGATGGCCGTCTCCCGAAAGTTGGCTATATGGCCATTATCAAAACAAATCTCTGCCAGTCCAGACTTCTCAGGTTGCATTAAACGAATGCTCCATTCATCTTCGATTATTCTGGTAGCGATGGTCCTTCCGGGCTGTCCTCTATATGGTGTCCCACATTCACAGGGAATGCAGTACATTCCCGGAACTTGGAAGTCCAGTTTGTCTTTCACTGGCCTCAACAGCTGTTTAATCTTCGGAGGTGGCTTGTGGATGGTCCTGATATATTTGGCGAGAATTCTGCTGATTCTGCCAGATCGATTGCCGCTAAACGGGATGCAGGCTGGAGCATTAGGCTTATCTGATGCTTGCTGTATTACACCCTTTCCTAACTGTGGTGATCGAGGCTTCAACGTCATATTCGGAGTAGCCATTGTGACAGAAAGTGAGTCTTAGGTGCTGTAATTCTTGTTTTAAGTGGCTGGGACCAGAGATAGACAAAGCTCTGTGGGCCAGTGTATTAAGAACTCCCAGTCGTTGAGACTTATGATGGAAACTATGAATGCTTAGATAGAGATCGGTGTATGTAGGCTTGCAATATACAGCATGCTCTAGTGTACCGTTGCTGTTTTTTTAAACAAGAATGTCCAGGAATGGAATAGTGTTTTGTCTTTGTTTATATTTGTGTTATATGTGTTTCATTTGTGGTTATAACATTTTATAAATATCCTGATGATAGAGATGCACGCTCCCGAAACGTTGATATCTAATTGTCTTTTCACCTGTCTTGCTGCCGAGAAGAAAGTGAGCAGACTACAAAATGTGCCACTGCAAAACTGTTTGTTCGATGTAGTCTGAAATTTCAGGTGATGTGATTCCAAGTGATTTGAGCCATTTTCTATGCAACGTTGGGTGTTTATTAACTGGTATGCTGGGAAACAGTGATTTAACATCAAACGAGACTAGTGTGTCCTCTTTTTAGTTCACTATCCTTAATGTGTTTTATAAGTTCATAGGTGTTTTTGATGCTTAGGCTATCAAATTTTGGAAATTTGATAATAGTTCCAAAAAATAGGAACAAAGTACTCAATTTTGGCATCCCCCAGAAAGATTTGTTCAGCAAGTTTCTCAAACCACCGCCAGAGGAGATCTATGACAAAATATTGCCAGCTACACCACTGAGAACCAGTCAATGTCCGGTTGACAATGGAGGCAAATAGTCTCTGAAACATGTTCTGGGAAAATTTAAAAGTAAATGTTGTTTAGTGTCATTAATCGACTCCCTTTAAATTTAATTTATTACAACACTGCTTTCAACACTTCCAAGAAATGAATTTGGAATATTCTTATAATTATAGTTTTACCAACATGGAATCATTGTATAATTACAAATTGCTCTTAGATGAACAGTGATTCACAACAACTCAGATTATGCAATTTAACTTGTCTGCAAAATAATTGTCACTTGCACCTTTGCAGAAATTTCTGCCTGTTAAGTATAACAATATTATAGAGTATTAGTGTGTTTACAGTGCTGATGCATTTTTATGAACCTGTGATAAGATATGCTTTCCTTAGATCACTAAGTAGGGGTTGTTATTTAGGTTAAATCGCTTTCACTGCATAAAAAGTGCAAAGCGTATTTTATGTGTTTGTTGCACACTTTTGGCCTATCATGCTAATTCCTCATCAGACAAGACATTAATAGAGTACACGTTCAAAAGTGAAACTTGCAGTTTGCTGTGTAAACCAAGGTGATAGGTTCAAAGCGTGTACTAGTGTAAAATTCTTTGACTTAAAATATTACTTGAGTCGTTCACAAATTCAGTCCTTTGCTCTACGCAGCTGTAAAAGACTTTCGTAGTATTAAGTGTGAACGTATACATTTTGCCAAAACATGACAACTTTCAAAGGGAACCACTCTCCTTTGTCACTGAGTTGTAACCATTAGCCAACAAAAGATGACTGTCATAACAGGAAAAGAGGCAATGGTTCTTTATTTTGTGCAGGTACTTTTCGTGTAACGCCATCCTTGACAGAGGAGAAGGGCACAGTTGTCACGATTTGGAAGAAACTATGTTATACCACGTAAGATAAAACAGGTTTAATTTAATGTTACAGAACTCTCAGAAGAAAAACCTGCCACCAGGTAAGCCCAAGAAGCCAGATGAGCCCAAAGAACAGCAGCCTCCCGACGGAGGAGCTGAGAAACCCTCCCAATAAATATTTATGTTGCTTGCAAGAAAATTATACTGATTCATTGTTCCTTCAAAACTGCATCTGTAATGCATTGTGTTAACTGTTGTTTATTAAATGTTACACACATACTTTTTGATGTATGTTAAATTCAGCAAGTTAAACAATTTGATGAAGTTGTATGCTTTGGCACACACCCAGCCACGTCGTGTTAGTGTTAGACCGCTTGGCTCTCACCAAGGCGGGCGACCGCAAAGTGAGATTTGAGGTGGACAACACGGCGCTGGGGCGGGTTTTCATCGGGATCTCTGGTTTACCCCGCCATCTCATTCCACCGGTGCTCCATCTTCATCTCATGTATCACCAGTGTCATCGCCTGCGGTGCCGTATGTAGTAAAAGCAGGCGTTGAACACTACACATTTCATTTCATTTCATTTGGCACACACTCACTGAAACTGTAGGTCCCATTAGGCTACCAAAATTAAAATTTCTGTGCACCATTGGTTTTACAAATTTGAACAGGTTTGCTTTTTTATTGCTATATCTTCAAGAAAATTTTCAGTTTTACTCAAGTAGATGTATTTCTGGGACTTTTTTTAAAAATTCTGCAAACAGACAACCACAGCTCATATGGTTCCTTTTGTCCAGGGAGGACAACAAGAAACCGACCACAAATAGTTTTTACGATGATTTATTGTGATTTGTAAGAATTCGTTGGTCAACCTGATATTAATTCAAATGGCTGTAAGGCTTTGATTATCAAATCTATAAATGTTACAACTTGTGCAGAGTTCAAAATTAAATCTTTAGATAAGACCCCTTCGCATGTACTTCACACTTGCTGAAAGCGTACAATTTCATCCCATATAAATATAATGTTTTATTGCTGTGTTAATGTTCCTATGTATTTATATTGTCTTTGGTCGTGATATGAATAGGCACATGTCAATAATTATTAGGGACCATAATCCGTCACTCTCTTGTCTTTATACCTGTGTTGACCTTCATTTCCATCCGGTGCCACATGCTTTGGATCACGCATCACAGAGCATTGAATTGAGGCTGCCTGAGGTATAAAAATACATACAGCAGTTTAGAAAACAGATTTTTTTTTGTATAGTGATAAATAATAAATGCATCTTTAATTACAATATGCATTAAAGAACAAGATATATGTAATATAAATGTACAATTGATGTTTATTCCATGGTGTTTTATTCACTGTTGTTCTTAGTGTGCTTTAATGGTCTATGTGCTTGAGACATCAATATTTTCTATTGCAATTAATGGCAGAGGTGCAAAATCTGAATAGTTTGCTTGCTTCTAATTGTATATTAGCATTTTGACATTTGTACAACTTTCAGCTTATTGATGCTAAAATGTGGCCTGTTTCACACTGGGCACAAACAAGGAAGTTTAAATCATATAAACAAATGATTCTGTGCTAATGATTTAGAAAATGAATGAGCCCACCATGGCACCTCGATTTATATATATATATATATATATATATATATATATATATATATATATATTAATATCCATGGGATATAAATCTAATTTTGGATTATATTTTTAGATACACTTCCTAATGGAGCCACATGTGAAAACAGATGGCTCCAGAATATGCAAGAAAAGTTAGTTGAAAGATGCTGAAATTTGTAAAAGTGCAATTTGCTAAATTATCACAAAAAATACATGTTATTACTATTGATACAAAAAGAAAATAGATTTAATTAATAAATTTCACAACAATTTATCCACAAATTTCATGGTCCCTGGTAATTAAGACTTTAAAAAGATGATTCCTCTGTTAAGTTATGTGCTTTAAATTTTAAGTTCAATGTTTGTAGTATTTTTAGCACATTCATTGCCTCCCCCACATTCCTGAAAATTTGTGTAAATGAGGTATGTCCAAAAATTATCGTACCCTTACCAGATGGGATTGGTACTCTAATTCCCTTCAAAGTAGTCCCCTTGCGTGTTCACATACTTAGTCGCAAGAACTCATGTCCAGAAAGTAGGGAGATTGGCGAATGACCAGAAGTTCATGTTTCGCTAAAACAGTCTGGAGCATTGTCATGATGCAACTGCCAGAGATCTTCCTAAGGTCTGGACTTTTCCACCAAACTGCATCACAGATATCAAAGGACACTGTTAGCATCACCTTGATTTTGTTTCTCACCTGTTGTGCTTCGGCCTTGGAGACTGGATTACCCCTGAGCATCATCTCCAGATGCCCACCCGAATTTTACAAATTGTTTATTTTTTGAGAGTCACCTGGCTTTTGGCAAAATTATATGCAGTATCTTTGCTCAATTCGTTCAATTATCTTTCAAGAAAACTAAAGCTGATGAACACTTATAAGAGCATCTCACTTGGCGACTTTCAGCCAGCAACTGACACACAAAAGTGGTAAAAAAATTCAAACATGTATATTAAGGTTCCTCCTGCCCTGTGTACAGTGGCACCACTCTAGCATCATTACTTTGCACGAGAAAAAATTAAGGTCAGATACTTTTTAGACAGGCTTCATACAACAACTTAACTAAGTTCTTAAGACTTCTGTAGAGTTAATTGTAGTTTAATGTTATTTACGTAATAGAAAAGTGCAGTATTAAGGAGAATGATTTTTCTTCTGCCTATTTCCCTTATAGCTGAAATACTAAGATTAGTTATGAATGACATGTGCCTGTGTGTAACACCAGGAATTTATTACGTACATAATTTAAAGTTTAAGTACCTAGTGAAATCTTTGCATTTATTTTATAATGTAGTATTGGTACTCTGTGATTATATATTATAGTATAAAGAGACTGTTTATAAAATTTCAGTGTGATAAACTCCTGAATATTTGATAAAAAAATTAAAAACGTACCACTGGGTTCATTTATTTGAGATTATAGTTTGCTTTAATTACATCATAGAAGAAACAGAAAAATTGATAGATTTTGTCACATTTACATATTTTTAGGCAAAAATGGCTGACTGGTACAGTTTAGCATAAGGCAGTTCCTCATTCATTAACCTTCATTCTTCTCCAATATTGCCTTATTAAAGAGCTTGAGACCTATTTGAGCCAGTGATATTTCTGTGTGTGCATTTATTCTGATAAGTTATGCATCCATATAGTCATGATGCACTTTTGATCGGGTACAGGGAAGCTACTAAACAATATACAAATGTGAAGTCTTCACCAAACAAAAGTTTTTGAAGTTTTATACCTATTCAGGGCAGTTTGATGTGGGCTCCATTTGTTGCCCTACGTACATCTAAACAATATTCAAGTTCTTCCCACAAACGGTTAGAGATGTCTGGTGTGACAGAGTTAACATCTGTGATTTTCTGTTTTAAATGATTAATGATACATTCCCGTTACACATGTTTCATATAACCTAGCAAGTAAAAATCCAAGAGCATCATATCGGGGGATCATGGTGGCTATGGTTGTACAGAACCCCTGCCTATCCACCATTGTGTCCAGAAGTTCACAGTGTTGGTGTAGTGTGGAGTTCCGTCATGTAAATTGTGGCACTGTATACAACTCCAACATGTCAAGGTAGTTCACTGCCTTCACAGTCTGCACTGCAAAGAAAAATGGTCCTATCACTTTATCCTACATCAGGCCACACCACATGTTTACTTTAGGGCTGTTACGTTCGTACTCTGCATGGTGTTGAGGATTTTCAGCAACCCATATTTGGAGGTTATGGTGATGAATATGTCCACTAACATGGAATGTTGCCTTATCACTAAACACAATCTTCTGCAGAAATCTCTTATCAATTATCAATCTTATGAAGCATATCTGTAGCAAATGCGAATTGTTTGGATCTATGCATCCGTTTGATAGCGTGCAACAGAAGCAGTTTGTAACCCACAAAACATAGATGTATAACACCTTATGAACTGTCACCTTCCTTAGGTGTAATTGTTGAGCACACACATGCACTGGTTTTTAGGGCTCCTTAGTTAGCTCTCCCTGTAGCCTCTACATACTCATCACTGACAATGGCATACCAGAATCGGGTTTGTCCAACAAACTGCCACTATCCTTCATCTGCTCATCCCACTGATTAAGGTTATTCCTATGTGGTGGCGGTACATTGTACATGTAACAATATTTGTCACACGATTGAACTTTAACAAGCCACAGAACACACTGAACTTTCACTGTATGGTCCACATCTGGACGTGTTGGTGGGCGGATCCGCTGCTGCACAATTTATGGTGTTGCATCATGCGCATGTGCACACGCTTGTACAGATGCATTTTTTAGATGTGGGGAATGGCGTAATGTTGCGCAGTAGTTTATGGTCTAGTCCACTTGTTTATTTGTAAGAAAAAGGGATGTCAGGCTAGTTATCTGTCATCTAAACCACTAGCTTTATCAGCAATCTGCTGGTGAAAGCAGAGATCTTACTGCTACCATTGATTTACATGACGTCATTTGCGCACATCCGAGCAAGGTCATAAGCCACGTCTAAAAAATACATCTGTAAATAATACTGTGGAAATTTAGAGAGGCCGGTCAATGTTCCCATAAACAATCATATAATCCGCATTGTGAACTATAGTGGTCATAGTCACTTTCATATAGCATTTTGATTACATTTCATATGTATGTCCAGAACATTACAGTATTTTATGTTGCAGATTTCTTTTCATTTGTTTAAGGAGACAATGAGAGAGAAACTGACTGTGAGCTAGGGATTTTAATTCACCTCTGGGTTATCCGTGAATAAATAATGTATAATTTTATCAGTGATATTGAATGCATTGTGCAAGTTAATGAGAAACTTAGAATGTGCCTAACAGTTCATCTGCTACCTTATGTATCTTTCTGTGTTGTAAAATGAATCCTTTCGCAGACCTACCTAAAGGAAATGACCTGAACAGAAACCTATACTCCTGCCGTCCTTAGAAGCACACTGTTCCTGTGAGCAATTCTGCGAACAAAGCCTACAAAACAAAAACCTTCTAGTAAGCTACTCTTATGCATACAAATTGTTTGAATGTAATATGGCATAACACATGGACAGAAATGTCACTGTCATCTGTCACGCTTGTACACGTGGGTGTGAAGTAATAAGAACAGTTGTGTTTAAGACGGATGCCGTATGGTGTCCAATCCCTCACCTTCATGTGGTGCAGATGTTAACAATTATGTTTATACATAACGAACCAAAGGGAAGGGCTACTCACCAATAAGCACCGTTCAGTATGGTGAGCAAATGACTGAAGTGGTATTTATTCCTTTTCATGTACCAGTTTCCCTCTTTTGCTTTCCTATCCAGTCTCCCTTGACTGAACTCTTGTTTACCTCGTACCTGATGGTATTAGAAGATTTGAGGTCTAAGAGTTCATTTAAATTCTTTCTCCTACATATTTCTCATAAACAAGTGGAATGTTTAAAAATGGAATAAGCGTAGGGACATTGAAGCACAAGTTAAAATAAAAGTGAATTGAGAGGATTACTTCACTGATGATGGGAGCAACAGCTCTTGAAACATGTCATGTGAAAAAGTGTGAGTGAAGTAATCTGTCAATATCTTCTCAATTCACTATTATTGTAAGCGTGATGTAGTTCATCTTCAGTGGTAAACGGTAGCAGCTGCACTGAGTCATGCAAAATTAACTGCAAAAGATGTTCAATATACTTCCCTTACCGCTATGGTATTGACACTCCAGAACATTCAAAACGTGTCCGTAAAATAAGGTCTCCAAGGCGCTGGAGCTGTGAGGAACGCTATTACTCGATATCTGGCAACACTGGCGTGTAGCTTGGTTTAATCCCTTCAAATCCCCACCACAACAAACCCATTGCAACTATCCCACTGAAATTCATCGTCAGTTATGTGAAGTCTATGGGCCACAGTGTATGGACATCAAAAATGTGTTGAAAGTGGGTCAGAGAGTTCAAAGACAGACGTACAGACGTCCATGATGAACAGCGTTCTGGTCGTTCTTCTGTTTCAGCCGAAACAATTGCAAAAGTGGAGCTCAGGTAGTGGATCTGTTAACTACGAAATGAGGGTACATATGAGTCACCCTTCTGTCAGATCTAATGTCCATTTTAGTAACTGCAGTGATAAGTATTATGCACAGGTGAGTTATGTAACAACAGTTATTTTAGATGAATCTAGCATCCTTATCTGGAAGGCAAGCATAAACATAATGCAGGCAGCAAAAGTGAGTACTAGTGTCCCGATTTTATGTAGTTACATATTCTGTTTTTTATATATTATTTTTTTTTTTTTATTTACATCCTCCAACATTAAGTCATATCAGATGATGAACGGAATGGGTGAAATGATGCTCAAGTTAGTCCGGGGTCCATGGAGCTTAGAGCTACCGGACATTTGTCTTTAAGGATAAAGGAAAACCCCAGAAAAACATCCAGGTAACTCACCCTGACCGAAATTTGAACTTGGGACCTCTTGAACGTGAGGCAGACACGCTACCATCTATGCTACTGAGGCGGGCACATATTCTGTTGCTTTACATATATGTAGTCATAAGAAAAGCTAAAATGTTGATGTGTTACACTGATAGGACCCTTATTCCAAAGTTTTAAATTACATATTGCGAGCTATACATAATACATATACCATAATACATAATTTTACATATTTCAATATTCTTGTGGATTTGTTTTCATTCATTATTGTTACATACCTAGTTTTATTAATATTCCTATACTTTGTCAATATTGTTGCCTCGGTATGATGTATGTCCAACGGCTCGCTTTGTTTATTCGCCGCATTAAATGCATTAAATTCACAAACTGCCAGCTACTTATTAAAAACTAAAGTGCACATGTTTGATTCGGAGAACAATGACTAGTTTTAAACATGTGAGAGAGAAAAAAGAAAAGCTTCAGAATTTCTAACAATCAGTTGCATGTAGGTTAATCATGGCACAGTTTGCATCTTCATTATCATAAAAACTGAAAATGTGGATTTCTGTTGATAGTGCTTTAATCACTGATGGTAAACTGCCCACCTCTGTAGCATAGATGGTAGCATGTCTGCTCTTATGTTCAAGAGGTCCCGAGCTCGAATCTCAGTCAGGGTGAGTTACCTGGATAAGGGTTTTATCCTGAAAGACGTATGTCAGATAACTCTAAGGTCTATGGACTTTGGGCTCATTTGAACACCATTTCCCCATTTCATTCATCATCCGATATGACAACGTTGGAGGATGTAAACTTGAAAAACAAACTCATGATAAAACAGTCCTCTGCCAAACTTGTGATAAATGTATAGGGTGTATGATGAAACCTCAAACTCAACAGCATTTACGAAGCAATGTACGACGGCTGTTCAATAAAGAATGATCACTTTTTTTTTTGATAACTTACCTTTACTCATAATTTTAACGGTACTTCTCAAAACAGTCTCCCCTGAATGCGATGCACTTGCCCCAGCATTTCTGCCAGTCTTCAAAGAAATGCTGGAAACCATTTTTTCAGATATCCTTAAAAAGTCACCTCCACAGCCTTCACCACTGCCTCTGATGATGGATGTGTCCAACGAAGTCATTTCTTCAACTTAGGGAATAGAAAAAAGTCACATGGGGCTAAATCCGGACTATAGTTGCACTTCACGTTGCAACAACATTGGCAATATGTGGCCGCACATTATCGTGGTGCAGCATCCAGCCTGCTCTACGGAAATGCAGTCTTTTGCGCCTGATATGGACTTGCAATGTTTTCAGGACATCCCTGTAGCATTGTCCAGTTACTGATGTGTGTGCAGGTATAACATACTGATAAACCATTCCACGAATATCAAAGAATGAGATGACCATAACTTTCCCAGCGGAAGCAACCACTTTCGCTTTTTGGGGGGTTGGTGATGAAGGAGATTTCAACACTGAGCATTGTTGTTTGCTCTCAGGATCAAAATGATGTAGCCAAGTTTCATCAGCAGTGATTATGTTTGAAAGAAATTCTGGATCTTCCTCTAACATCAACATTAAGTGCATGTTACCTCCATTGCAGCGGTAGGTGATTCTGAATATGTCTGAAGTTTTTGAAAGTAATGAGTCAGTAATTCAAACACAAACATCACTTAAATTATCCTTACTTGGACATGTTTTGGAGAACGGTTTGTCCCCATCGTCAGCAGTTTTCCGACTGGTTGGATCCGTGGTTTCCTGAAGTGAGCTGGTTGGTTGCCTGTGGTGGCATCTGTTGTCTGTGAGATGAACTTCCAAAGAGAGTTTTCAGGTGGCAATTCAAAATTTAAAGTATACTTTAAATATAAAGAGAGTCCATTAGTGACACTAAACAACACTTTTAAATTTTTCCGGAACATATTTCAGAGACTTTACCTCCATCCTCAACCGGCCATCGACTGATTCTCATTGGTGTAGTTGACGATATTTTGTCATAGGTCTCCTCTGGTGGCAGTTCAAAGGAACTTGCTGAACAAATCTTTCTGGGGAATGTCCAAATTGAATACTTTGTTCCTATTTTTTGAAATAAAGATTTGTTCCCATGTGGAGAGTTCCGTTTTCTCTTGTTTTCCTGATGTATGTTTTAGTAGTTTTGGTTCTGGATTTATGTTGTGTTTTTTTTCCCAAAAATGTGTGGCAACTGCTGATTTTTCTAATTGTTTGTATTTTATGTTTCTAAAGTGTTCCTTTGCTCTTGTTTCTAAATTTCTTTTGGTTTTTCCAATATAAATTTGACTACAGTACCAGATTTTTTGTTAGATGGAATGGCATCTTTGATGTTTGAGCAAATTAGATTTTTTAAGAAGTAATGGTTGGTGCTAGTTGAATGTTTTGTTTTTTGAAGACCTTTTTTGAATTTATCAAAGGCCCATGGATGGTAAGTGAATTTTTTGAAAATCATATTAGTTTCTGTAGCTGAGAGGGTTGTGCTTTCCTTTATTAGCTTCCTTTTTGCTGATTTCACTTTTTTGTCAACTAATGATTTGGGAAAGTCATTTTTTTGTGCTATTTCAATAATTTTGTTGTATTCTGTTTTGTATTCTTCTGCTGTGAGAGGGATGTTTACCAGTCTGTGTGCTAAACTATTGAAGATTGCCTGTTTGTGGGATCTTAGGTTGTAGCCATTAGCTTTTCTGTAGTTGCCTGTCTGTGTTGGTTTTCTGTAAGTGCCACAGTTTATTCTGTTTTTATTTCTGATCATTTTTAAATCCGAAAATGGTAAATACTCATCTTTTTCTATTTATACAGTGAACTTGATGTTTTTTTCTTGGATATTTAAAAGTTTTAGTGCATCACTGATGTGTTTTTTTGGTACTATTGCAGAGATGTCATCTACATATCGTTGCCAGAGTTTGAACATCCAAGGCGAACCTTTGGTGATCCTTATTTCTAATGCACTGATGTACAGATCGGCCAGGAAGCGTGATAGGGGGTTGCCAATTGCTAAACCTGAAGTTTGGTGGAAATATTTTGTTTGAAACTGTAAGAAATTTTGTTCTATGCATAATTTGGTTAGTTCGATGTAATCTGAAATTTCAGGTGATGACATTTCAGTATCCTTAATGTGTTCTATAAGTTCATAGGTGTTTTTGATGCTTACACTGTCGAATTATGGAAATGAGATGAATTTGTTTATTAGCCACTTTGCAAGTTTGTATGTTGGTGAATTCATACTGCTAACTATAGGTCTCATTGTTATGAATGGTTTGTGTATTTTGGGTAAGCCATGAAGTCTAGGTAAGGTTCGGTTATCCGGTTTAACTGTATATTTGTTTGGTATTATGCTTGATTTTGTTATTGTTTTTTCATATGATTGTATGCAAGTTTTTAGAGGACTTTTGTTAATGATTTCATATTCATTGTCAGTTAGCATTTCTTCCATTTTTTCAATATAATCTGATTGTTCCATTATGACTATCTTGTTACCTTTGTCTTCCTTTGTGTATATAACGTTTTTCTGTTTCAAAGAATGGATAGTATTATGTTTTCTCTTCTGAAAGGATCTGTTTTTTTATTTCATTCTCACAGGAGGGAACCAGAAGTACCAACAATGAAACTACTATGGCGTGTTTGTTTCACATTAAGCTAACAGAGTATAATAAGATTAAATTTTAGTGCGAACAACGTGAGCATTGGTTGCACGGAACATATCTGGGAACAAACTTCAGGTACCTGAATTTAAACATTTCTTACAAAACTACTGCAACCGTAGCATTCCTGACAGTCCTCTCAGGAATTACTTGGATTCCGATTATGCTGACAGAAAATATCAGGGCTGACAGCAGAAACACCTGTATGGATTTCTGCTGATGAGACAACACATGCTGCAGGCTTTTTCATTGCTAATCTAATTGAAGGCAAGTGGAACTCTGAAACTGCATCAAACTTTGTTTAAATATGTAAAATATGAAGCTATTAACAGTGAAGCAAACAAATATATACAAATATAACAATTTGTAACTTAAAACTTCACTTATCTTATAAGAAATGATGATTACTCTTCTTATAAATTGTCCGGGATCGGGAGGATGTGTAAAAGTTTTACACGAAATCGCGATCCCGGACAATTTATAAGAAGAGTGTCATCATTTCTTATAAGATAAGAGAAGTTCTAAGTCACAAATTGTTATATTTGTATATAAACTCTGTTTAATTTATTGTAAACATGTAGAGGTAACAAATAGTTCAACAATGCTAGATTTATAAATGATGGACTTAAGATACTATGGCTAGATGGCGTATGAGAAGATGGGGTTCTATTGTAAACACAAATGTTGAAAGCGGGGAAATCGCTTACTGTATTTTATCCACACTTACCATATGTTACATGTGTGGCTCAAGTTTTGCTATGATAGAAGTAAATACACTGATATCAGGAACGAAGGTTTTCTAGAAATGTCTTTATCGTGTACAATGCTACAAGCAGCTTCTACCTCACATACCTCTGCCAATGGAGCTGATAACAAGATGGACAACATGGAGTGAAGCCGTCATTTTCTACAGTAAGGACTTTGAAGTTGTCTGATCAAGCAATATCTGTGAGTGAATCATTGTCAGCATTCAACAGTTCTAAATTTATTAAATTATAGGTGAGTCGTATTTATTACACATTAGCTTCACTTACGTATCTATATTGAGGACATGTTTCACGAACCATTGTTCGCATCATCGGCTCTAATGCAACTAAAGCTTGATCCAGTTACCCGACATTCGTCTTTCAGGATAAGGGAAACCCCGGAAAAAATCTTAAACTCAGCCTGACCGAGATTCGAACTCGGGACCTCTTGAATGTGAGGGAGACATGCTACCATCTACGCTAATGAGGCGGGCGCAAGCCTAGTACCAGTGTGTCTAGTAGTGACTGTGAGAAAACTCGTAAGATTTTACTTGGCAAGCTAGAAATATTATCTTCCACAAGTATTCGTTTTTCAAACAGCTGTCAAAGAAGTATAATTTCGAGCCGAGTCGAGAGTTACTGGCACAAGCTTGTCGCATGACTGCTCATTCTGTGACATTTTAATGAAGGCAAGCAGGTCACTAAGTAGGCTGCAGCGTGGCTGAGTGGTTAGATCACTCGGTTCTCACCAAAGGGGCCCGGGTTCAATCCCAGGTGACAGCATGTGAGATTTGTGGTGGGCAAAATGGCATAGGGTGCTCCTCCGGGTGCTCTGTTTGCCTCTGCCATCTCATTCCACTAGTGCTCCATCTTCATTTCATATATCATTGTTGTCCCCATCTGCGGTGCCGCATGTAGTAAAAGCGAGCTTAAACACCACAAAAAAGAGTTCTCTGCTATTTAGGTGTTCATTTTTATTTGTAATTTTACCGTGCAAAATTTGACATCAATAGCATTACTGATGGAGCGAGTTTATATATGATTCCCCTAGCGGCGTGCAATCGTATTTGATGTGCTGACAGCAGCTTTGAGGCCTCCCTCTACCGGCAGCTAATATATTGTGCGTAGATACGATTACTGTTTTTAAAAAACTATATACTGCAATGCAATGTACTGGAAAGCTAATTATGCAGCCATAAAAGTATACCATGAAGAATATACGAAATAAGTCAATGAACACTTATTTCACAATGAACATCTGTTTTTCTGTTATAGTAGACGTATATGCATATTGTAAACCTGTCACATAAAATAGAAATATTTCAATTTAATCTCAATTCTTTTCTATCACTCACAGTTGCCCCAATGTAACTTCATTACAAAGCAGAAAATTAGTGGATCACATTCTAGTAATGAAAAATTAGTATAACAATATGTAGAAAGCTTTAATCCAAAGTCTAAACAAGAAAATATCTCTAGTACATAGTCTTGTGTCCAGTTTCTTATATTTCCTTTCTCTCGTCCCCTTAAACACTGTCTGTATTGCGAGAAGGTATGCTTGAGGCCTTTCTGTTGGAGTGGTTCTATCGGGTGAAGGTTAGTTTTATGCCACACCATGCGGTAGCATACCTGAAGGAGGATTCGTCCCATCGTGAGGTCTACGCCCCACACGAGCGAGAGGTTTCTCGCTTCCCTCGGCGTGGCGACTGGTGTTGTAGCCAATCCTTACCTTGATGTGGGAGCGATGAACCTTTCGTCTAAAAGCCGTGAAGGAGATGTTCTCGAAGATTCCTGTTAATCTTCTCTCCGGCAGCTTCGGTGAGCGATGAGATTTGAAATTACCTCAGACGTGGTATCGATACAAAAAGGACTTTACTTTTTGTGTAATCTTGAAATAAATGATTAACAATACCATTACACTTTTCTCTTCTTTTTATTTCTCTCGATCGTCTATGTTTTTTACATTCGCAACTTTTTACATTATATTAACTTTCTCCTTTTTATTTATTAATGATATAATAATAATAATAATAATAATAATAATAATAATAATAATAATAATAATAATAATAATAATAATAATAATAATAATAATAATAATAATAATAATAATAATAATAATAATAATAATAATAATAATAATAATAATAATAATAATAATAATAATAATAATAATAATAATAATAATAATAATAATAATAATAATAATAATAATAATAATAATAATAATAATAATAATAATAATAATAATAATAATAATAATAATAATAATAATAATAATAATAATAATAATAATAATAATAATAATAATAATAATAATAATAATAATAATAATAATAACAATAACAATAACAATAATAATAACAATAACAATAATAATAATAATAATAATAATAATAATAATAATAATAATAATAATAATAATAATAATAATAATAATAATAATAATAATAATAATAATAATAATAATAATAATAATAATAATAATAATAATAATAATAATAATAATAATAATAATAATAATAATAATAATAATAATAATAATAATAATAATAATAATAATAATAATAATAATAATAATAATAATAATAATAATAATAATAATAATAATAATAATAATAATAATAATAATAATAATAATAATAATAATAATAATAATAATAATAATAATAATAATAATAATAATAATAATAAAGGAAATGATATATGTGTTTGGAGGAATTTAGTAACAGTAACGTCAAAATTAATCTTACAAACTATTTGTAGTTGGTTTATTAATACTCGTTAGTTACTTGTTTATGAGAGACTAGTTTCAAAGGCATTTGCCTCCATTTTCAATCTCTTTCCAACTGGCATCTGTTGTCTGCTCTCTACCTGGTGGTGGAACTATGAACTTCTTTGTCAAATTATCTACTGGTGGGATTTCAAAGTTCATTACGCAATCCTTATTTTTCCATATGAATATGTTCTCCCATGTTGTCAGTTTATTTTGGTTTATCACTCCTTTTAATAATTTTGGATTTGGATCAATGTCATGGTTTTCATTCCAAAAGTGAAATGCTACTGCTGAATTATCTTCTTGTTTCAATCTGATGCTTCTAAAGTGCTCTTTGACTCTGGTTTATAGATTTCTTTTAGTTTGACCTATGTAGCATTTTTCACAATTCTTACACCTTATCTGGTATATTCCGAATCTGCTAACTGATGGGATTTCATCTTTTGTTTTTGAATTTAGCAATTTTAAAATTGAGTGTCTATTGGTAGGTGCCAAGGTGATATTTTGTTCCTTGAAGATCTTTTTAAGTTTATTAAATGTTTTTGGGTGATATGTGAATGAACTGAATATGCTGTTGCTTTCTTTTGCTTTTGTAAATGTGGTTGCTTCCTTAATGGTTTTCTTTAGTTTAGCTTTTCTAATTTTCTTCAACACCAAACTTTTGTTGTATCCATTTTCTTCTGCTATGTGTAGTATTGTTTTTCGTTCTTTAAAATATTCTTCTTTTTCCATGGGTATGTTGACTGGTCTGTGTGTAAGGCTGTTTATTATTGCATGTTTATGTGTAATTGGGTTGTGGCTATTATTTTTTATGTAATTTTCTGAATGTGTTGGTTTCCTGTAAATTCCAAATAACAAAAAATAATACTACACATAGCGAAAGAAAATGGATACAACAAAAGTTTGGTGTTGAAGAAAATTAGATAAGCTAAACTAAAGAAAACCATTAAGGAAGCAACCACATTTACAAAAGCAAAAGAAAGCAACAGCATATTCAGTTCATTCACATATCACCCAAAAACATTTAATAAATTTAAAAAGATCTTCAAGGAACAAAATATCACCTTGGTACCTACTAATAGACACTCAATTTTAAAATTGCTAAATTCAAAAATAAAAGATGAAATCCCATCAGTTAACAGATCTGGAATATACCAGATAAGGTGTAAGAATTGTGAAAAAAGCTACATAGGTCAAACTAAAAGAAATCTATAAACCAGAGTCAAAGAGCACTTTAGAAACATCAGATTGAAACAAGAAGATAAGTCAGCAGTAGCATTTCACTTTTGGAATGAAAACTATGACATTCATCCAAATCCAAAATTATTAAAAGGAGTGATAAACCAAAATAAACTGACATAATGGGAGAACATATTCATATGGAAACATAAGGATAGCGTAATGAACTTTGAAATCCCACCAGTAGATAATTTGACAATGAAGTTCATAGTTCCACCGCCAGGGAGATAGCAGACAACAAATGTCAATTGGAAAGAGATTTAAAATGGAGGCGAATGCCTTTGAAACTAGTCTCTCATAAATATAAACAAGTAAGTGACGAGTATTAATAAACCAACTACAAATGGTTTCTAAGATTATATATATATAAAAAGGAAATGATATTAAAAATAGGGTTTGGTATCATGTGGGAAAGCTGGGAATTTTTTAATAATATACAAATAAAAACATTAGTAATTATCTTCCACTTAACTTAAGAAGTTGACAATACTTCTATCTTCTTTTTTGCGAGATTAATTTCATGAGCATTTGCCCACATCTTCAGTGAACACACTTCATTTTCAAGGAATAATACTAAAAAATTATAATAAAAAAAAATCTGGTATTTATCAATTTAATTTCTTAGACTGTGATCAGGTTTATATTGGAAAGATGAAACGTAGTTTGAAAATAAAGAAAGAACATTTTCGTAACATTAGATATAAACAAATTGATAAATCGGCCGTACAGATCATTTTTGGTCATTTAGCCATGAAATAAATCCCAAGTGTGTTGACTGAAGATTTGGGCAAATGCTCATGAAATTAATCTCGCAAAAAGAAGATAGAAGTATTGTCTTCAACTTCTTAACTAAGTGTAAGATAATAACTAAATATTTTTATTTGTATAATATTTATTACTCCACTGTAACTAGCTTCATTTGGTGTAATTTTTTTAATATGTCAACTACAGAAAAATTATTATTATACTGTACATACAGTTTCTGAATGTTCATTTCTAAACTTGTGTTGTGTATATGTTTATTGTATACATTTTAATTATAAGTACTTGACGTGTCCTATATCATGTACTATGATCAAAAGGATGAATAAACACTACCACTACTTCCCATGCTTCATCCACTCCCGATATCTCTGCCCCAGTCAACATTTTATGGTCTACTATGGCAGTATAAATCCTTTCCAGCCATTTGACATTAATGTCAGGTAATTTCCGTAAACATGCTCTTACAATACTCATGGCAATTTTACTTTATGCTAGAACCAATTTTTCTGTTCAGTCCATTTACCATCACAGCTCAGTCTTATCCCCAAATACTAAAATCTCTTTACAACCTCTATTTCTCTTCCATTCATCTCCCATTTCTCATCTTTATGCAATCTAAAAAACCATGATCATGTTTACTTCTCGTTAACTCTCAACCCCCATTTTTGGCAATAACTACTTATACCTCATAGTTAGCAGCAGATGATGTGGATGCAAATGCATCTGCTAAGGTGTTAGCTATTGACTGTGGAATGGTGGTAATTGTTTTTGAGTCAGGATCTTGCAAAATTATTTCTGAGTTATATTTAAATCTGCCTCTAATTTTCTGAATATTTCCCCACACTGTTTTCTGAGGGGTTTGATAATTTAAGGATGCAACAGAATTCAGCCATGATTCCATTTTACTTTAACATCTTTTCCTTGTGTTAGCTCTAGCATGGAGATATTTAAGCTTATTTTCTTCGATAGGACAATGTCTAATATTGGTAATATGCTTTATTCTTAAAATTAATAGTTTTTTGGCATTCAATGTTCCACCAAGAAACTGATTTCCTATAAGGGGCTACTTTAGGTATAGAAATATTTGCAGATTTTAGGATAAGTTCATTGAAGTTTTTAATTATTTCATTAATATTATTGTGAATAAATTCAGAGGCAGATGAGAGCTGGGGTATTTCTTTAGTTATAAAACTCTTAATTGTATCCCAATTAGCCTTTTTAAAGTTAAATTTTGGCATGAATGTGGTTATCTGTGGACTGTCACTCAGATGAGTAAGAATAATAGGAAAGTGGTAACTATTTCCTTGAGGTTCCTTACAAATCAGGTAGTCAAACAAGTCTGATATGTTTGGTGAGCACAAGCTTAAATCTATGGAGCTGAGTGTTCCATATACTAGACTGTAATGAGTAGGTTCCAGTAAATTGAACAGAATTAGGTCTAAATCATTTATAAACTGTTCAATAAGTTTTCCTCGTGAATTAGTGGAGCTGCATCCCCATGTGTTATTGCTGTTGAAATCTGAGAATAAGATAAGGACGAGGTAATTGTTGCTCCTGCTCATTTAGTTTCACAAAATCTAAACTGTGGCTGTTGGGGAGATATATATTACATATACATAGTTCTATTGTCAGAAGAACAAAAACTGCAGTAACTTCTAGATTAGTATTGAGGCAGACAGCACCTTGGGGCAAGGTTTCTTTAACATAAGTGACCACCCCACCACTAGCATGTGTATATTCTTCTCGATTTTTATTATAAGTATTGTAGCCTCATAATGGAGCAACATAATCATTCTTAAAATTTGTTTCTTGTGCACAAATAACTACTGGGTTATTTTAATTTTATTTATTATTAATTTGTTTATTTAATTTAATAACTTAATTTATTATTTCAATTGTTGCTTGCAACACAGAAGATAAAATCATTAAATTTCTATCTACGAACATTACAAGAAGTTGCTGTTCTGTGACTGGAGCTGCAAATCTATTAAATTAATACCTAACACATTTAAGTTATATTATGGCTTCTGAAAATAATATTGAAGCATCAAATGCCATACCTCTGTTTGAAGAGTATAAACACTCCGTTAAAAGCAAGGCCGAAGATTTAATATTAAATGTAATACCTAGCCATATCATAGAGTTCAACGGGCTTCTGCTCACCGCGCAGTTTAACAGAAAAGACCTAACAATTATGCACCAAACTATTAACATTCCAATTAAATCCATTGCACCGTGCCATGGCAAATCTCCGACTACGTCCTTTGTTCCACAAACCATGACTGTCTTCCAGCATTCCCTGCAACAAGAAAGTGTGTGATATGGTTGAAATTGTTAAGCTATACTTGAAGCAGATAATCTATGACTTCCAGTTGCTGAAAATACGGCTTTTTTTAATGACTCTTAAAATTGAAAGTGTGGACAACTTTGGACTGAAAGTTCAGCATACTATATATAAGGAAATATTGGCGGAACGCGAATACGCAAAATGTTTGGACAGTATTGTTAACTATTTTGCATCAAGAGCCCAGCTGAAGTCTAAAGTAGTGAAGTACCCTCAGATTGAAGACTGTAAAAAAAGTATACACCAGCTGGATGAAGAGGAATACATAACATTACAGATGACCCTGCATGAACTGAGAAATTCCTTGTGTAGTCTACAGGATCTACTACTCAAAAATAAGGAGAATACTGGGTTATGTTTATTAAACAAGAGTTGAAGGTGCTCCAGTTGAGAATGAAATCCATTTATGTTCCACTGCAATATGTTGTGTTCCAATATGTGCTGTGGTTTTTAACTATGTATAGAACTACAGTTATGACATTAGCGAAAACTTCTACTATGTAACCATCAAAATGTTTAAGAAACTGTGGTTTTTCTATTTATCTGGAAACCAATTTCTTTCCTATACAGGTGCTTTGAATTTTCATTGTTTTATTGGTAAACAAAGGGTGAAGCTTTCTGATTGTATCCAGGAATCCTTCCAAATCATCAGGGTAGCTAAGCGCAACTGATAGTATATCAGATGCTCCAACTGTATTTTCAAACAAGCTTTTGAACTGGAGGTAATTTAAAACATAGTCATTGGGTCTCTCTTCCATAGCACTTTGTATTACAGATATCTGATCATTTATGAGCGAGAGAATGTCAGTCTTTTTTGGTTTTTCATGTATATATAGATTAGGTTTGGTTTTTTCTGTCTCCTCTAGAGAGGAGTCAGATAGGTTTTTGTCATCAGTTACAGATTTAGTATGGTTTATGGTTTACTGGATGTTGATATAGATCGCTTAAGGATATTGTTCTTGGACCCTGTCTTATGCTTAGGCCCTAAAGGAGGGAATTCCACTGCACTGATAAAGTGGTAGCAATGTTGCAAAAAGAGATTCAAACAGGAAGGTGCCATTTTCTTCTATACAAACAGGTTCTACTGATTCATTTTCTGCTGGACTTGTTTTGACATTGGCCCCCTCTTTAGACAAGCAAGTCTCATTGGGGGCACCAGTCTCGGTGAGAGAGGAGGGAAGTTTACAGTGTTAGAGAGGATGGTGGTAGGTGTTGGCAGTTCAGTAATTTGTTGAGTGCATAGTTTAGCCAAATGATCCTTCATCTTATACACAAAGTATGTCAGGGCATCTGAAGATACATATATCCAGTATGCAGTGCCCTCATGATGCACCTCAAAGGTATCTGGAAACTTTTCAAAATCCTCAGGTTGAACATAGAGTTGACGTCGGAAGCTCTGTATTTCAGTAACCTGGGATGTTAAATCCTGCTCGAATATGCATTATTGCAGAGGTGGTATTAATTTCCAAGATGCCTAAAGCTCGTTCAAGAACAGAGTTTCGGATAACTGGACATATGTAGAGTCAGAATGAAAAATTCAATGCCATAGCCAGGATTTGAACCACGGATCTTCTGGTTTCCGTCCAGCCACACTACCATTGTGCTACTATGGCCAACGTGCCGACATGACATTAAATTCTCCAGCTGACTCTCAGCTGAATTCAGATTCCAGCTGAATACTTGTTGTCTCATGTGCTTATGAGAACTGCTAAGTGGTTTACCGGGAAAATATGAGTCAGCTGGAGAATTTAATGTCATGTTGGCACGTTGGCCATAGTAGCACAATGGTATTGCGGCTGGACGGAAACCAGAAGATCAGTGGTTCAAATCCCGGCTATGGCATTGAATTTTTCATTCTGACTCTACGTTTCCACAATTTAGCCTACACATGGCCAGTGTGAAAGAACAATTAATTTCCAACGAGACATACGTTTTGCAGTATGATCCTACGTTTAGTTAGAAGTGGCTGCAACGACAATGTAACATTGCTAACTTTAATTTTAGGATGTTGGTTACACAGAGTTTTAGCCAGTTGTTTACTTGCTAAGTTAATGCAAATTCTCTTATTTTAAATTTTGGATACAAATCGAATTAGAGAAGGATTAGTGAGTTCACCAATAGCATAAATAGATTCTATAAGAGGGATACCATAATGTGCTTCAATTACAATGGCCTGATCTTTAGTGGGTCTACTCTTAGCAATTTAGGAATAACTTTGAGTTGAGTTAATAGTTTGAGAATACATTTTAGGTTACCTCAGTTTGTTGCAGGTCTTTTGTTGAAATTGAAGTGGCCCGAGTCGAACCCAACCCGGGTATGGAGAAATCCTTCAAAACATCTTCTAATATCATTCGTAGCACAAGAACAACTGATAATATACACTTTAAAACTCTTAAATATGAGGAATAAACAAAACTTGCACCACTCAACCGTCTAAGATCTGCTGTGCAACATTTTTGTTTACAAACACCAAATCACCACCAATTGTTTTTTTCCACAAGTATTCAATAAGTGGTGGTAATTTGGGGAACCACAACGTCAGTCATGGTCAGTCGGTAATGCAGTTACCTGTACTATCAACCGATCGCACCTGCCATACCCAACACTTTTAAAATGCAGTACAAGAAATTGAAAGATGGACAATGTTTAAATATTAACATTGGTTTTAATGGTCTTTGCACAGAGGTGATGTTATCACCATGCCCACTCCTTTTTTAAGCGCACACAAAAATCAACAATCTGGGCTAGGTTTTAACTCATAACCTTGGGATCAGCAGGCATGTGCCTAAACAATTGTGTCACGCAGACCAACCTATAGCTCAAGATGGTATCTTTTGTTGACATGAGGTAGCCATAATTTTCCTATTATCCCATCAACTATAAAATCAGGTCTTAAGCCATTCTGACAAGTTTTATTCACATTTTAGTTAATTGATGGAAATTAAATCTTTCTTCACACTAGCCGTATATAGACTAAGGTTTTTGATAGAGAGTCAACACGAAAAATTCAATGCCATGGCCGGGATTTGAACCACGGGTCTCCTGGTTTCCGTCCAGTTGCTCTAACCCATGGAGCTACCATGTTTTCAGTGACAGACTGTACATTTCTTCCTATCATCTACTGGATACATTCCATGTCTTTCCTTATAAAGGCTGGCACCGTAGTTCAGTCGGTAGAGCACCTGCCTGCCGTGCTAGGGGTTCGATTCCCGACGGTGGGGATGGGGATTTTTCTCCAACCAAGATAATTCCCCATCTTCCCAAGAGTCGGGAAGTATGAATGTGTGTGTGATGTAATGATTAAAACCTAACAGCTTCGATATGTTCCAAAGGAGAACGACCGCCGACCGCGGGGTATAAATGGAACAAATATTTCCTTATAAATCTTAAGTATTTTCATTGCTATTAAACATACACGATGACAAATTTTCAGGACAATGCTAAGCATTGTAATGCTCTATTGTAAGGAATATGGCATTGTGGGACAGAGACACTGCGCTAGTCAACACCTCTCCATTAAAAATAATGAGACAGGTAAAGACTGTCAATAATAATCAGATTGTTCTGCCAGAACCTGTTCATTATCATAACAGCAGAAGATCACACATGCATGTTATCTTCTTTATGTGCTCAGCTTCAAGTATGGTGTAACAAAATCCCCTCAGAAATTAAATGTACTGCACCATTTGGAAAATTTAAATGGAGCAGCTTAAATATCTCTCTGCTAAACAGAGGCTATTATATCACAGAGGAATACTAATATAATAAAAGTACATAAATTATTTTTCTGTAAGTTTGGAAATAGATTATATGAGAAAGTGCCAAAAAGTAACTGGCGTTATTTTACTGGAAAATACTGTTTCCTTTATTTAAATTCTTTCACAAAACTTTGAAGTATTCTCCCTTGGACACAATACTGTTCCAGTATACCATTAACCATTCAAAATACTTTCTTAAGCCCTTTTGGATAGTCTGTTGAGTATTCCTGAAGTGTATGTTTCAAACCATGATCACAATGAAAATGATGATCCCAAAGCTCTTTTTTCAATGTAGGAAATAGAAGTCACACAGCGCTAGGTCCGGTGATTAAGGTGGATGTGCCAGTCATCCTGATTCTATGATAGCTTAAATCTTCACGGCATGAGCGGCAAATAGATTATTCTGTTGAGAAATCCATCTCATTTGAGAAAGGTATGCTCTTTTGTTGACAATTTTCTTCCTTAATGGACCCATTAATACTTTACAACAGTAGTTAGCAGTAACAGTGTGCTACTTATCCACAATGTGATTGTACTATCTTTTAAGAAAGTAAACGTACTACTTTTTGCAGGTAAGTGTCAAAGACATTCCATGAGTTGAGGATATGAAAACTATATTGGCCATGGTTGTAGATGTCGTCATTTTAACCTGTCCTCTCTTGAAGATTTCTATGGCTATATAAACCCAGAATGACAAAAGATGGATGAATATCACATAGCATCTAACACTCTCTTGCAGCTCAGATATTAACTGCATGGTTTTGAGGAACATACAATAAAATGGAATTATGATTTTAGCACAACCAATATCTAAGTTGTATATCAGGGTTGCTTCACCATTTTCTTCCTACTAACTGCTCAGAAGCAAAATCCACACTTTGGGAACCAAGACAATAGTTCATGGTTTGTAACCCAACATGTACATACCTTTTATTTCAGACTTTTTAGTTTGTTAGACGTAGAAATGAACCATTTTACAACTGTTCTCTTATGGCTAAGTTATTAATATATGGCATTGGAGAATGTACAAGAATGCAAAAAAACATATCAAATGATTTAACAGATGCAAAATCTATATATGTATGAAAATGAATTGAAGTTTGTTAATCTTGCAAAAACTCGAGAACAGCTGACCTGATTTGCCTGATTTTTGTTTTGAAATGTTTCTACCATCCTCCACAGGAGAGTAAGTTCCAAGGTCTGAGACGCAATGGGAGCGAATGGGTGCGCGGCAAAACAATGCTACGTCAAGTAAGGATCGTATTTCACAGGGCCCAACTTTGGAAAGGCTAAATGGATTTCCACATTTCATGGGGAGAAGAGAGCAAGGAAGTTGGGCAAATCCTTGTGTGGTATGTAAGGCCCAAAAACAAATAAAGAAAACAATATATTTTTGTGAAACCTGCGTCTCCAAGCCTCCCCTGCATCCAGATGTGTGTTTCAAAATATATCACACAAAAGAACAATATTAGGGAAAGATTTTCACACCCCTGAACATATTATGATGTTTGTTATTCCCTTGCTCCCCTGTGTGAATAATCCTGAGATAAAACCATCAGTCTGAAACCGTAGATACCCTGCTCCAGCTAGGTGTAACCTCAAATTTCTATCAAAGTTATGAATTATTATCTATTATTGCCATCGGTTTTACAAAACATATGTTACATATACTTATATGACAGTATTTAGTTCCTGAACTGTTCCTAGTTTATGTGTGAACACGTGTGTATGTGTGTGTTAGAACTACAAGATGTGATGCAATATCCAAAAATGGCACTTATGCCGATATTGCAGGAACATTTTTACGCAGTTTAACAAATCTTCACTCCTGTCGAACAACAGTGGTGGAATTCAACAAAAAAACAAGGTACAGCACGTTTTTAATACATTCAAGCATGAAATTATACTTTTATTTGTATTTTGAAGGGTTACATATTTTTATAAAATTACCTTCCGCTCAGAGCCGTAAAACATGTCCGCTCGGGAAGGGTTAAAGTTAATACAAACTGCTTGAATACATTCGGAATTTTGACACTTTCTTTTTCTACGATTAGAGAATTTAACTGGTTGAGAGCTCTCAATTAGGTTATTTAAAAGTTACATTCCGAATTTTGACACTCTTTTTCTAGAATTAGAAAGTTTAACTGGTTGAGAGCTCTCAATTAGGTTATTTCAAAGTTCCTAAATTTACCTCGGGTTAATTGTGAAGCTTATTTTTCACATAATTCAAGAAATTCGTTAAAATTTCCATATATGGAGACATAATGCAAACATGGCCCTCTAAAATTAATGAAAAGGTTTAACGAAGATGGCTTTGTGATGCAACAGATTGCCTAGATTTATTATCATTCCAAGTTACGGAACTTTCCAGAAATTCAAACTTTGACGTCAAGTCAATCAAATTCAAGTTTTGGTCCCTTAGCAACAAGACATTGTAGAATGAACCAATCCGAGTTCAGTAAAAATTTTAATTTGATTTCATCTTCACTTGTGAAAGGTCTCTTTCCTTCTGGTTCTTCCGATTTAGTCAGACGTGTTATAGATATAGTCTCGGACACAGACGCACTATTAAATTGCAAGAGGACTGCTATGTTCCAGCAAGTTACAAAAGTAATTTTATCTATGGATTAGCGATCAGTGAAAAGGCTCGTCGAGTAAGCGTCGCAAAAGAGAATACGTAAATGGTGAATGGCACGCTGTTGCGTTCACTACGCCTTTAAAATCAGGAAAGATGTTCGTAAATCATGTTTTAAAACATCGGCTGTGAAATAATTCAGTGATAAAATAAATTCTCAAAAAGTGAAGCAGTGTTTTAAATCAATTTTGTTGCCACCATCCACCATTCTGTTGCTGGCGTCGTACCACTGCCTTAGATTACAGAATCATTACTCATTGACGGAGTTGCCGGTGAATAATCAAGTCTACATCATCGCAGTGACAAGGACGGTGGAGAGATCATCGGTTCTCCATCCTGAGGAAGGTAAGTTGCCTCACCGAGAGATAATAAGAAAACATATTACAAATATGGCGACCATCGCGGAGCTCCAATAGGCCCAGACGGAAGTACAGTGAATAGTGGAAAGAAGAACACCTATAAAAAACTCTGTTTCATATAACCTTGCCCGGCTGACATGTATCACTCCGCGTCCAACTACCTTCCCCTTCGTCCTAATTGGCTAATGCTTTCGCGCCATAGGCGGTGCCTTTCCGTCACATTTAAACCTGCAGTAAACGTCATAATAATTGCCAGGAAGATAAATAAAATCTTACAAATAAGGATATGAAGGCATGCAAAAATACAAGTTTATAATGAAATGAGCAAGTTGGAACTTAATGATGGAGCAATGTAACTGAAACAAGTTTATAATGAAAGGCCTTCGGCCTTTTCCACTGGGATTTTTTAAACCAGCACACATACCTTTCAAAAATGCTTGTCTTTCGGTTTTTAAAGTCGTGTCACGCCATACCTTACTTTTCGTGTGTCCTTCATTCTCCCAAATCTAGTCAAGGTAGTATATTTTGTGACTTGTATCTCGGTACAGTCTGACTGTTGTTAAATGTTTTCGCCACACAGCAATATCGCCTCTGTTTTTAGCACATTTTTCTTGCCTCTTTTTCCATTCACAAACCCCAGCTGTATAAACAATCTGCTGAAATTTGGTGAATCTGCATCCTCATTTACAGCAGATGAAATGTTAAATCCTTTCATGGAAGTGTTGAAAACAGTGTTGTTGTATAAATTAAGTTAATTGGGAGTCGATTAATAACACAAAACAACACTCACTTTTAAATTTTCCCGGAACCGGTTTCTGAGGCCTTCCCTCTATCTTCAGCTAACTAACAGTGAATATGAAACCATTAACAAAAATCCATTAACAGCTTGCATAAAATCATTTGAAAAAACAATAGCAAAATCAAGTATAATATTGTAACGGGACCGCTGGAACACCCTGTGAAAGCAGCTGGCAGCGGAAGGCAGGGAGGGGAGGTTCGGTTAGCCACACCTCCTCCTCGTTCGTCTAGTAGTGGTGACAGGCTGTGGTCAGGAAAAAAAACATGACTGTGTCGCCTGTTTTCTCTACACCTGTTTCTCGATCTTTCTGTTACTAGAACAATCCTGTAAACACCAGAAAGCGGGATATTCCGATATAAAGAGGGTTACAGACAGACGGAGTTAGTCAGTTGTTGGTTTGGTCAGTCAGTCAGACAGTTGGTTAGTGTGTGAATGAGGACAGTTCTTGGTGTAAGAAGGCAGTGTTAGTCAGTGACGTGTAAATGAACGAAAGGGTTGTGCAACGGAAGACTGTACGTAACTGGTATGTGCATCGGAGTTTATGTAATCGCGAGTACAAGTGAAATTGGAACGGACGAACTGGTGAATCGTAATTGTGTGCATTACGTAATTTTATGTAATTGGCAAGTGTTAAACTGTAAGTCGGTGGAAATAAAGAACATTTTTGAGTGGTGAAATTGGACTTTTTATTCCACGAACCCACAAAGTCACACTGGTGTCAGAAGTGGGATAACAACATCACCGAACATTACAACCATGGACGCGGCATTGGAAAATTTTTTGGAGAAGATGATGGAAATGAAGGCCGAACTAATCTCGGAAATGAAGACGGCTAAAGACAACATCACCAGGAAGATGGAAGAAATGCAGGCCGAATTAACAAAGACGCTGGAGACTAGAAATAACCTGGCCGCGGAACTGAAACTAATCAGGACGGCTAGGGACAACATAGCCGAGAAGATGGAACAAATGAAGGCCGAGTTAACCACGGAAATGAGAGCAGCGAACGACGGTCTGGCTACCGAAATGAAGGTGGCGAACGAGGCTCTCGCCGCCAAGTTTGAGGAACGGTTGGCCGGCGTGGGGGATGACGTCACGAACCCGGGCAAGCGGAAGGGTCAAGTAGACGACCGCCTTAATGATTTAGAGGAAAAGGCCGACAACATCGCAAAACCCCTCACCCGCCTGACGGAGGAAAACCGGCCTTATGTGTGGACGGAGGACGCCGAAGACGCTTTCCAGCACCCGAAGGGGACCCTGTGCAGTGCTCCAATTTTGGGTTTCCCACAACCGGGTGGCGCCTTCATTGTGGACACCGACGCTAGCGACCATTACATTGGAGGTGTCCTACCGTAGATCCAGGACGGCCATGAGCGCACAAGAGTGGAAGAGAAGGAGCGTGCCGCAGCAGTCCGAGTAGTTGTGGCAGTGCCTGCTGAAGGCTGGGATAGCGCAGGCCTGAGGAGGGAGCAGCTGGCGGACGCAGACTTGGGGCCACTCTTGAGGGAAGTGGACGCAGGGACGAGACCGACCTGGGAGGACATCGCACCGAGGAGCGCCACGTACAAGTCGCACTGGGCCCAATGGGACTCGTTGAAGACCAGAGAGGGCGTGCTGTTCCGGGTATGGGAGTCACCCGATGGGAAGGCGCAGAGAGGACAGTTGGTACTTCCCCAGAGCAAGGTCCCGCAAGTCTTGGAGGAAGTGCACGCCGGTACTTCAAGAGGACACCTGAGAGCGAACCGAATGTTTCACAAACTACGGCAGCGCTACTTCTGGCTGAGACTCCGAGCAGATGCTGATGGTACACCTGGACCGCCTCGCACGCTACGATGGGGCTGTTCGAGGCGAACAGCTTCGAGGAGGGAGCAGTGTAACGGGACCGCTGGAACACCCTGTGAAAGCAGCTGGCAGCGGAAGGCAGGGAGGGGAGGTTCGGTTAGCCACACCTCCTCCTCGTTCGTCTTGTAGTGGTGACAGGCTGTGGTCAGGAAAAAAAACATGACTGTGTCGCCTGTTTTCTCTACACCTGTTTCTCGATCTGTCTGTTACTAGAAAAATCCTGTAAACACCAGAAAGCGGGATATTCCGATATAAAGAGGGTTACAGACAGACGGAGTTAGTCAGTTGTTGGTTTGGTCAGTCAGTCAGACAGTTGGTTAGTGTGTGAATGAGGACAGTTCTTGGTGTAAGAAGGCAGTGTTAGTCAGTGACGTGTAAATGAACGAAAGGGTTGTGCAACGGAAGACTGTACGTAACTGGTATGTGCATCGGAGTTTATGTAATCGCGAGTACAAGTGAAATTGGAACGGACGAACTGGTGAATCGTAATTGTGTGCATTACGTAATTTTATGTAATTGGCAAGTGTTAAACTGTAAGTCGGTGGAAATAAAGAACATTTTTGAGTGGTGAAATTGGACTTTTTATTCCACGAACCCACAAAGTCACAATATCAAACAAATATGCAGTTAAACCAGATAACGCAACCTTACCTAGGCTTTATGGCTTACCCAAAATACACAAACCATCCATAACAATGAGACCTATAGTTAGCAGTATAAATTCAACAACATACAAACTTGCAAAATGGCTAACAAACAAATTCAACTCATTTACAAAATTCGATAGCCTAAGCATCAAAAACACCTATGAACTTATAGAACACATTAAGGATACTGAACTAAATGAAGAAGACACACTAGTCTCATTTGACGTTAAATCACTGTTTCCCAGCATAACAGTTAAACAACTCCTAACATTGATAGAAAAATGGCTCAAATCACTTGGAAAGTCATCACTTGAAATTTCAGATTAAATCGAACTTACCAAATTATGCATAGAACAGAATTTCTTCCAGTTTCAAACAAAATATTTCCATCAAACTTCTGGTTTAGCAATGGGCAACCCCTTATCACCCTTCCTGGCCGATCTGTACATGAGTGCACTAGAAATAAGGATCAATAAAGGTTTCCCATGGATGTTCAAACTCTGGCAAAGATATGTAGATGACATATTTGCCATAGTGCCAAAAAAACACATCAGTGATGCACTAAAACTTTTAAATATTCAAGAAAAAAGCATCAAGTTCACTGTAGAAGTTGAAAAAGACGAGTATTTACCATTTTTAGATATAAAAATAATCAGAAATAAAAATAGAATAAACTTTGGCATTTACAGAAAACCAACACAGACAGACAGCTACATAAAAGCTAATGGCTACAATCCAAGATCCCACAAACAGGCAATCTTTAATAGTTTAGCACACAGACTGGTCAACATCCCTCTCACAGCAGAAGAATACAAAATAGAGTACAACAAAATTATTGAAATAGCACAGAAAAATGACTTTCCCAAATCACTGGTAGACAAAAAAGTGAACTTAGCAAAAAAGAAGAAACTACTAAGGAAACCACAACCCTCTCAGCTACAGAAACTAAAATGATCTTCAAAAAATTCACTTACCATCCATGGGCCTTTGATAAATTCAAAAAAGTCTTCAAAAAACAAAACATTCAACTAGCTCCAGTGAACCATTACTCCTTAAAAAACCTAATTTGCTCAAATATCTAAGATGCCATTCCATCTAACAAAAAATCTGGTATATATCAAATTGAATTCTGTGACTGTGGTCAAATTTATATTGGAAAAACCAAAAGAAATTTAGAAACAAGAGCAAAGGAACACTTTAGGAACATAAAATACAAACAATTAGAAAAATCAGCAGTTGCTACGCATTTTTGGGAAAAAAAACACAACATAAATCCACAACCAAAATTACTAAAACATACAACAGGAAAAGAAGAACTGTCCACATGGGAACAAATCTTTATTTCAAAAAATAGGAACAAAGTATTCAATTTCGACATCCCCCAGAATGATTTGTTCAGCAAGTTCCTCGAACCGCCACCAGAGGAGACCGAAGACAAAATATTGCCAGCTACACCAATGAGAACTAGTCGATGTCCGGCTGAAGATAGAGGGAAGGCCTCAGAAACCGGTTCCGGGAAAATTTAAAAGTGAGTGTTGTTTTGTGTTATTAATCGACTCCCAATTAACTTAAGATGAAATGTTATTTATGTTAGGGAGTTCGTTTCTAAAGAAAAAAGCTATACACATGACGACGCACAGAACTTTTCACGTATTTTCTCAGAGCACGCGCTTTTGTTTATTCCTGCTTTTGCCTGGAGTGGTAAAGTTTTCTTGTTTTCTCAATTTCACATCGCGATGTTCCTACGGATCTAACACTCCCACCTGTAACTTCAGAGCACAGCTGTTCGACTTCTCTCACTGACAAAGACGGATTCTTCTCTATGAGTGCATTAAACACATGCACCGCAATTCTTTTTTCGCCTGTTTGTAAGGATTTACCCTTGCAATGCTTCAGCGAAAAACTGGCGGTAGATTCTGCCATTATTCATAGAAGTACACGCGCAATAAACGATCAATAAAATGATTTAGCTTTCGCACTAGGCACAACAACCTTCGAATGCCGATATATGACTAATCCAGTTCAAAACAAGGTCAGTGATAAAAGTCATATAACCAAATACGGACCGCTGAAGCACGTGCTATCGTGTCATGTGCTTGAGAGCAAACGAACCTCCTCTTTACTTCATTTAAGAATTAACATGCATTTCAGATAAATCAACTCTGTTGCGTAATATATTTAACTAAAACGGTTACGAAAATATAAATTTGACAATTCTCTTCCAACACATATAGTTATATACAGATATATCACCATGTTAAATAACGAACTAATTTTTACCGCACGACAGTCTTTACCACAACAGCAGCCAATAAGATGTGATTAGGTCACGTGAGCAGTAAGAGATACTGGGCAAGCTTACATGAAACAAGGATTAAGCAAGTGTAGTGTATGTGTACCTATAAAAGAAGGAAAAAAAAAGAAGACTACAAATTTCAAGTACGATAGATAGAAAAACAATATATTTATTTCTTATAAAGAAATCAAAAGATAGAAAGATGGAGAGTAGAAAAGAAGTAGATCAGTGTAGAAATGTAAAGGAACAGGTTGAAAAGCAAAGTACGGATGAAGTAGGGAAAATTAAAGATAATGAGATGACGTTGGATAGCTTAGCGAAAATGATGATTAATATGAATGTTAATATGGAGGCTAATATAACAAATTTAAGACAAAATATGGGTAATATGGAGGCTAATATGAAAAAAGATATGGGTAATATGGAGAATAATATGTAGTCAGGGTTAGAAGCTAGCTTAAACGGAGTAAAATCAGAGTTAAATGATGTAAAATCAAGTTTAGAAAGCAATTCAAGTAATTTGGAAGCTAGCTTAAATGATGTGAAATCAGGTTTAGAGGTTAAATTTGCACAGACTATTAGTAATTTAGAAACAAATCTGTTGGAGAAAATTGATAGGAATACTAGAGATATAAATGAATTGGAGGTTAAGCTAACACAGAAGTTAAAGATAGAAATAGGTTCTGAACTAGCTCAAGAAGTGAGAGAAAGCAGGAAAGACTGTAGGGAAAACATGGAAAGATATGAAGCTGAGGTTAAAGAACTAAGAGATATGATTCATGAAGCTAGGTTAGGTGAGGAAAATGTAAAACAGGAAATCAAATTAGAGGTGAACAAAGAACTAGAAATATTCATGAAAAAACAAACTGAAATAGTAGATAAGCAAAAAGATGAGTTTGAGGAAAAATTAGATCTAAGAATTGCAATCATTAGAACTGAAATTGCAACATGAAGAGGCGAAATCTCACCAAGAGGAAATCAAATTGAATCTTGGTGAAGTAAGTCAAAAGATGAAACAATAAGTGAAATACAAGAAATCAAAGAAAATCTTGAAAAGGAAAAAGATAATGTAAATAAACTGACACAAGTTGTGATTGCATTACAGGCCAATAAAATAAGTAATGCTAAAGATATGGTTGGAGTTGAAAATGTAAATGATGGTGACCAGATTGGAAATGTAAATCCTAATCCTTGTGATGTTATGAGTGAGTGTAGTGATCTGGTAAGTCCAGAAAATGATGTTTGTTGTATCCGTTATAATCCTAGCATGCCCTCACACACATGGTCGAAATGAATATATTAACTGTTCTCTAAACGATATCAGTCCACCATGTTTTGACGAAGAATCTGAGGATAATCCAAAGATTTTCCTGAAAGAGCTGGAAGAATACTTTCATATTAAACGAATTCCAAATGAGTTTCGAATGATGATAGTAAAAAGGAGTCTGTAAAAGAATGCGTTAGAATGGCTCAGGTTAACCCTAACCTCACACGAAACGTGCAACACATGTAAAACTTTATTTCTGAACCGATTTTGGGGAACAGAAAAGCAAAATAGGGTGAAGATCGAGCTGACTACAGGAAAATACGAGGCAAAGAAAGGTACTTCAATGACTGAGTATTTCCTGAAACTCGCAAATAAAAGTAAATTGGTAAACCCTGAAATGTCGGAAACTGAGATCGTAAATATACTAATTAGGCATTTTCCTCCACATTTAAGAAATCATTTGATTGTAGCAAGACCTGTGGATTTCTCTGACGTGATAGAATTACTTTCTTCTTTTGAATCATGTAACACCCAACTTAATGTAAATAATAATACAACCAAAGGTCATTGCTCGAATGGGAACACTAGATCAGCTGTTCAACCCAATGGCAGAGTGAACTCGGCCGAGGTCAAGCAATCGATAATTATAGACATAATTACAGGGGCGAATCACAAGATCTCAGAAACACACGAGATGACAGAGGATATAATTTCAGACATAGGTAGGAAACTACAATGCCTGGAGGAACTAGAAACGGGAATTAATTTAGTAGGTACAGGAACCCAAATTCAGACACCTAACGAGTTGGTCGTGAAGGTCAAGTTAATATTAGATTTTATCGGAATTACCGTGACCGCATAGGAAACTTAGGTCAGAGGTATAATATATTACAGAATAATTCCAGGGGGAACAATGCAAATGAAATGTTGCCTGAGAACGCGAGAGTAGACTCAGAAAACCGACAAGTTAACGTAACAAATTCTCGTCTAGTGAATAATACTAACCCTAGAACCGAAACAGAAGTCCGGAATTCCCATCCGGAAAATTAATTACATCATCCCTCTATGCTCTGGAAGGTGATGGGGAAATGGCAACAGAGAGCGAAGGAAGAACAGAAATTGAAAGTAATTTAAACAACATTTTAATATCGAACCCAGAGAAAACCTAATTAATTAACCCACCTCAAATTGCCATACAAGTATGGGACAAGCTAATAAACGTGCTAATAGACACAGGGGCAAGCTGTTCGGTAATTAGCGAAGAATTTTTCAAAATGTTGATGGCTAATTATCGCATTGAACACCTAAATGTTAGTAATGTATACTGTAGCACAGACATAGGGAAAAGAAAAGATTGTATTAGATATCAAGCATTAATTGAAGCCAAGGTTGAGGGAACAGATTTCAATTCATAGCATTGGTAATACCTAATTTAGCCTAGGAAGTTATAATTGGAAACTATTTGTTATATAGTTGGCAAAGTATAATTGATTTTGATAGACAAGAGCTCAGAATTAAAGTAAATAATAATATTTTGATAGTTAAATTGTTAGAAGATACAAGTGTACAAGAATAAGAGAAAGATGATTTAATTAATGAAAGATTTTTCGTCAAGAATACATATTTACAAGACAATATAATGTATGATGATACAGATAATTGTGATGATAAGTGGTGTTATGTTAAAGAGAACATGTCTCAGAACATCAAATCAAATAATAACGAATGTCAATTGTATGGCTTACAAGTGAGTAATAGTGAAGTGGTAGATAGACAACAGGAAGAAAATCAGTTCTGTGAAAACCTTAAAGCTAAGTTAGAGTGTATGTATAATCTTAATGAGGCTCAGAAGGAAAAGTTGAAGACATGTATCCTGAAAAATAGTGATGCATTCAGTTCAAAGCCTGGGTTGTGCAACAAGTATACGCATACGTTTAAGGTTAAAGATGTTGCCCCATACTCACATAAGAGTAGACCTGTTCCAATATCGATCCGACAACAAGCTACAGATGTTATCAATAAAATGCTGGAGGATGGGATTATAGAATGATAAAAATTCCTACTACTGTGGAACCATCAAATGAGCATCTTTCAGAAGAAGAAAAAATGGCACTTGCTTATCAAAGGTTAGTAGACAAAGCGGAAAAGAGAAGACAGAAAGTTAAAAGAGGAAAAGCCATTTGGAATCCTCAATTAGGTGACGGAAGTTTTAGTCAAAACCATTAATCTTTCAGATTCTGGAAGGAAAGTATATTGGAGGATGAATTTAATCTATAAAGGACCTTATAAAATTGTGGATAAATTTGGGGAACATACATATGAAATAACTTCTTTAGATGGAAAAACAATCAGGAGATATCACAAATCTTTATTAAAGCCATTTAATAGACCAGACACACACCTAAAATAAATGACAGTGCAAAAATAATAAATAAAAAAAATTAAAAAAATAAATAGTAATAATACAGTTACACTAAATGACAATTGAAATCTGAATTATTAGATCACTAAATATAAAAAAAATAAAAAATAAAAATATTTTGTTTGTGTACAATGTTAAAATTTGTTCTCATATTTCACAATTTGTTTAAGTGTTATCTGTACATATGTTGTGTTCATTGTAACATTTTTAGTTAGTTTGAATGTAAATGTAAGTTAACAAAGTGTATAACGAAATGTTGTGTATTCAGGGGCAACATTCAGAATTTATGAACCAAAAAGAGATAAACATGTTATGAAGATGATTAGCTCAAATTCTGAATGGAGGCATTTTGAAGATGATTTTTCATATAATTCAAGAAATTCGTTAAAATTTCCATATATGGAGACGTAATGCAAACATCGCCCTCTGAAATTAATGAAAAGGTTAAACCAAGAAGGCTTTGTTTGTGACGTAACAGATTGCCTAGATTTATTATCATTCCAAGTTACGGAACATTCCAGAAATTCAAACTTTGACGTCAAGCCAATCAAATTCAAGTTTTGGTCCCTTAGCAACAAGACATTGTAGAATGAACCAATCCTAGTACAGTAAACATTTTAATTTGATTTCATCTTCACTTGCGAAAGGTCTCATTCCTTCTGGTTCTTTCGATTTAGTCAGACGTGTTATAGATATCGTCTCGGACACAGACGCACTATTAAGTTACAAGAGGACTGCTACGTTCCCGCAAGTTACAAAAGTAATTTTATCTACGGATTAGCGATCAGTGAAAAGGCTCGTCGAGTACGCGTCGCAAAAGAGAATACGTAAATGATGAATGGCACGCTGCTGCGTTCACTATGCCTTTAAAATCAGGAAAGATGTTCGTAAATCATTTTTAAAACATCGGCTGTGAAATAATTCTGTGATAAAATAACTTCTCAAAAAGTGAAGCAGTGTTTTAAATCAATTTTGTTGCCACCATCCACCATTCCGTTGCTGGCGTCGACCCACTGCCTTAGATTACAGAGTCATTGCTCATCGACGGAGCTGCTGGCGAATATTCAAGTCTACATCATCGCAGTGACAAGGAAGCTGGAGAGATCATTGGTTCTTCATCCTGAGGAAGTTAAGTTGCCTCACCGAGGGATAATAAGGAAACATATTACAATTGGTTATCAAGATATACAGCCTATAAGATGCGGGCTCAGCAATTTAAGTCAAAGAACTCAAAATGCTATAAAACAAGCTAATTTTTGCTCTAATCGGACTGCACAGCAACAGGAAGAGTGCAATGAAATTGAAAGGACTACGATATTACAAACACATGATTTAGCTAATAATAATGTACGTTTGAAACGAGCTGCTTTCATTTATGGTTTTGGAAAACACAAGCAGAAATCAGGTTTATCAAAGGGCAATCCAATTTCAACTTTTTTGGCAAAATTATTTGAGTGCATTTGAAACACAAACTAAAAGGCCACCCATGAATTTTCAAAGTTTGGTATAGATATGTTGACATCTTTGCAATAGTGCCAAATAAATATTTAGATGATGCATTAAAATTACTTAATCTGCAAGAAAGGAATACCAAATTCACAATGGAAAAGGAAATCAATGGACAGCTTCTCTTTCTTGGATCTAAATATCATCAGGAACAACACAAAAACCAAATTAGGAATTTACAGGAAACAAACACATTCAGAAAATTACATAAAACCAATAGCTACAACCCAATTATACAAAAGCATGCAATAATAAACAGCCTTACACACAGACTAGTCAACATATCCATGGAAAAAGAAGAATACTTCAAAGAACAAAAAGGGATACTACACATAGCCGAAGAAAACGGACACAAGAAGAGACTGGTGTTTAAGAAAATTAGAAAAGCTAAACTAAAGAACATCATTAACAAAGCAACCACATTTACAAAAGAAAAAGAAAACAACAGAATATTCAGTTCATTCATATGTTCACCCAAAAACATTTGATAAATTTAAAAAGTTCTCTAAGGAACAAAATATCATCTTGGCACCTACTAATGGGCACTCAATTTCAAAATTGTTAAATTCAAAAATAAAAGACGAAATCCCACCAGATAACAGATCCGGAATATACCAAATAAGTTGTTAACATTGTGAAAGATTTTACATAGGTCAAACTAAGAGAAATCTAGAAACCAGAGTCAAAGAAGACTTTAGAAACATCAGATTGAAACAAGAAGATAAGTCAGCGGTAGCATTTCATTTTTGGAACTAAAATAATGACATTAATCCAAATCCAAAATTAATAATAGGAGTGATAAACCAAAACAAACTGACAACATGGGAGAACATATTCATATGGAAAAATAAGGACCGTGTAATGAACTTTGAAATCCCACCATTAGACAATTTGACAAAGAAGTTCATAGTTCAACCACCAGAGAGAGGAGAGCAGATGACAACAGATGTTAGTTGGAGAGAGGTTGAAAATGGAGGCAAAAGGTTTCTGAAACTAGTCTCTCATAATATAATAAAGTAAGTGACGAGTTTCAATAAACCACCTACAAATAGTTTTACGACCAAATTTGGTATTTAAGTGCATCATCTCCCAAGGATGTGACATGATTTTAAAGAAAATCCCCCTTCCCCAGACTAACTTTTACATGGATCATTTTCCGTAACTTTTGTTTTTCTAAAAAATGATTCTGACCATGTTGATCAAAGTACCATATAATTTAGATCCTTTCATGAGAAATGAAATATACATGATGAATTTTCTGGAAATGTTACCAGGATTCCTTTTTATTTTGAAGTTTGTGTAGCTGGTAAACCGTAAAAGACATTTTACTGCACAGATGTTCTTGTTAAACCATACAATATATATAGTGTGAATCATTACTAAGGTATGCATTCATTTTTCTTTGTTTGCATTTTCTAGTACTTATACTTTTCTCAAATAGAAATTTGTTATTTGTTTACTTATGTCCTGGACATGCAAAGAGAATAGAATTTCAGATTAATCACATAGCCAGCAACTCTTAAAGGATTTGACCATTTCTTAAGCTCACTATATTCTCCCCTTCCCACTGAACCTACAAAGGAATTCCTGCAAATGATTGTCTCAGTTAACATAAAGTAGATAGTGGAATACAGTTCTCTGAGAATAGTCAATTGAAGAATGTGTAAAGAAAGGCATGGGAAAATAGAATGTAGATTTTGTTATTACACTTTACATAACCTACAAATGTTAAAGGGTAGATAACGATAGAGAAAGCTTGAGAAAAGCAGCTTAACACTAATGAAAATCATGAAATGTTTCAGTCAGTTTGTGTTTTCGAAATTCGAACCATGAACCTCCTGAATCCAACAGTTTGGCCCTTAATAGAATCATTACAAGTGCTTCTCTTTCTATGGGATATTATCCAGCTAAGGAAGGGAGAATTAAGTTTTCTGGAAACTCTTTCTTCTGCAACAATAAGTTATGTACACTTCTACGTATAAAACAATAATTTGTACAAACGATAACAATGAAATTTAGCAAATAGTACAAAAAAATAAAACAGAAAGACAGCAGTATTTTTATGAATTGGTTTTTTCTGATGTTCATGCTAATAAGTGTGCAATCTTCCTATATATAAAACTCAGTGTATGTGTGTCTATTCTTCATATGCTTCTATAGTGCTGCTATCAATTTCAACCAAACATGACATAGAAAACCTTACAGTGAAAATTACTGTGCACTTCAGAATTAGGAATTTCACTATTGCATTACACATTATGTACATAATGTTTACAAAAGCTTGCAAGACCATCTACATCCCTGTCAACAATAATGTAGTAGCTCGGCCATGCCAATGGTTAGGCCGCTTGGCTCTCACCAAGGCGGCCCGGGTTCGATCCCAGGCGACCACAAAGTAAGATTTGTGGCAGACAACATGGCACTGGGGCGGGTTTTCTCCAGAACCTCCAGTTTCCCCCGCCATCTCATTCCACCGGTGCTCCATCTTCATCTCATGTACCAACAGTGTCACTGCCTGCGGTGCTGTATGTAGTAAATGCGGGCGTTAAACACTAAACATTTGTAGTAGCTCAAACATTGCCAACATAAGAATAACTGCTTATGTTTTCACAACCTCACGAAGTAACAAAGAAAGAGCATTCCTATAATGTCCATTGACCTCTCTGATATCAATAATTGAGTAATAAGACATTTAAGTGTTATTTATTTCGCTTTTCTCTTCTTTTCTTAGTAGCTGTGTGTGCGCTGGTTAGTACACATTACTTAAATTCCAATGTGTAAGGACTGTGATACAATGAAGCACAAAACTAATATAATTTTGAGACAAACTAATACTCAATGCTCCACTTATTGCTAGTATTTACCTAGAACGTGTTTCGTTAGGATCTTCCTAACATCATCAGCTGTTGTCGACTAATGGACGTTGGTTTGGTGAACTCATTGAAGGCAACAGGTGCATCAAGATACCGACAGCAACACACCTGTTGCCTTCAATGAGTTCACCAAACCAACGTCCATTAGTCGATAACAGCTGATGATGTTAGGAAGAACCTAACGAAACGTGTTCTAGGTAAATACTAGCAATAAATGGAGCATTGAGTATAAGTTCGACTCAAAATTATATTAATCACTTAAATTACTTAAATTTGTTATTTGTTTGGAGTGCGATTTTCTCTATAAATAGCCGAAAGGTAATCCACATGTGACAATTCGGAAGTCACTCCACTACATTAACAAGAAATCATTACAAACCGTGGTTTTTTCTTGGTAGGTTTACTCTATATTTTTTGCCTGTATAGTCCTGAGTGTTTTAGTTAGCTTTTAGTGTCCTGTGAGACTTCATGAATCTTTAATCTTTTAGTGTCTTGTACAATACACAGTCTCCAGAGAAACACATGGCTCATGTGCAAGTGGAAACTAAGTGCAACTAAATGTTGTACATAGTATAAACTGTGAAACCACAGGCAACACCAGGTAACTAAGAACATTAATCTTATTTGCATAAATATTTAAAGGATACCAGATAAAATATGTTGTAATGTATTTTAAGATCCTTGGGATGACACTAGGTAGCTAAGTAAACTTACATCAGTCAATGCAATTTATGGTTAAAGAATAATTAGTAAAATAATGATTTTATGTTTCTCCAATAACTATTATAAAAATGCTTATTCTATTTATTATTGTTAGTTGAGATAGACGATTGCAGAAATGGTCTCATTCTATATATTTCATTATAGGTACAATGAGAATAGGAGAATAAAGTAGGTTTAAGTGATAGTGAACTCTTTTATGAGCCTGTTGCTGTGATAGACTGGACATTTGAAACCCTTTGCATGTCCAAAAAAAAAATGAAATGTGTAGTGTTTAACGCCCGCTTTTACTACATATGACATCGCAGGCGGTTTGCATGTCCAGGACATCAAAATATGAATAAACTAACAACACCTTGAGAACATTCCGTTATTAGATTTCTGTCTCTGTCTCTCTCTGTCGCCTCATATGTTTACAACTGGATTATTCTAGCTTGAAGTGATTATAGCACTTGGAGAAGAAAATAGTTGCTGAGGATTACAGTTCATTTTAAGCATTTCTTGAGTTTGGAAGCGTGAAAATTTGGATGTACAGTAGTCTCAGTTATCCGACCAATGGTAATCTGACACATATTAATAAAAAGCATATTCCTCAAATAGCAATCACTTAGAAAAATTTGTATTTTTTCACTGACTAAATTCTGAGACAGTCTGTGCGGAGGGTGTACTAAATTTTGTGATAGCCTGTGCAGAGAGTGGTTCCAGTACTCTCACCAGTGCTTGGTCAGTAGAATGTGCAACCTCAAACCTTCAATGAGTGAGCAGGTATAGCTTGGATGTGGATGATAATGTTTTCATTTCCTGTGAGTACAATATGGCAAGGAAAAGGAAGAAAGTGGTTGTTTCCATGGAAGACAAGTTGAGGGCATTAAAGAGAGTGGACAAGGAGGAAACTCTTCAAAAAGTAGCTTCAGATTATGGTGTTGGGCATGTTACAGTGGGGGACTGAAAAGAAAAGAAAGAAGAAATTGGAAAGTGGTGTGCTACCAGAGCAACAAGTGATGCACCAAAACACTGGAAAACAATGAAACAATGCAAACATGAAAAAGTTAGCAAAGCACTGTTTCTTTGGTTCACTCAAAAAAGAGAAAACGGTCTACAAATAACAGGCAACACTGTATTTCCGGAAAGCATTCAATGTAGGGGATCCTAATTTTAGTGCTAGTGTTGGGTGGTTTGATCGTTGGAACAAACAGTACATTATTAGGCAGCTTAATACCTGTGGTGACAAACTGTCCACTAAATCTGATGATGTTTTGAAATTCAAAAAGGAATTCCCAGAATTAATTCTTGCTGAAGGATTAACTGGTGATCAGATTTTAATTGTGTCGAAACAGGACTAAATTTTAAGATGCTACCATCCAAAACTCTTGCAGCTCGAGGAGAGGCGACTTACCCCTGTCTACAAGTGTAGTAAGGAAGGGGTTACTATTCTTGCCAGCAATAATGTTATGGGGAACTTCAAAGCTAAATTGCTAATGATCAGTTAATCTAAAAGACCTAGAGCATTTAAAAACATTTCTGTTAATGCTCTACCAGTGCATTACACTAACCAGAATTCTGCCTGGATGTCTGCTGCTATTTTTAAAGAATGGTTCTTAACACAGTTTGTGCCATCTATAGAGAAGTTTCTAGCTTCCAACAACTTCCCAAGAAAAGCTCTCCTTCTACCATACAATGCCCCACCACATCCAAATGTAGAACTTAGAAGTGGTGATATCAAGGTCTTGTTTCTCCCACCTAAGGTGATGTCTTTGTGCCAGCCAATGGACCAAGGTGTGCTGGAAACATTGCAAAGAAAGTATCGGCAACAACTCCTTTTGTCCCTGATAGAGGAAATGGACAATGGCAAGGACATGATGGAAAAGTTAAGATCTATCAACATGAAAGACGTTGCACACTTGGTGGCTCAGGCTTGGGAAGAAATTGAAACGACATTAGCAAAGTCTTGGAACATACTGTTAGGTGATAATGAACATAAAGAAGAGATAGTGCAAGAAGACATGGGTGACATTGTTTCCTTAATGAACTGCATTCCTGGCTGTGACAACGCTACAACTCAAGATGTGAGTAGCTGGTGCGCAGAAGATCAACAGTTTGAACTCACAGATTCTGATATTTTTGATTTCGTGAATGGTAATGACAATGAGGATGAAGTAGAATGGAAAATTGAAGAACAAAATGAGAAGAAGAGTCATGCTGAAGGTTTATGTGCTTTAGAGATGACATTAAGTTACAAGGAGCAACAGCCAGAAGCAAGTGCAATTGAAGTACTGATGTTTCATCGATGGCAAAATCTCGCAGCAAGGAAATGTCGTTCAGCAGGCAAGCAAACTTCATTAAAAAGCTTCTTTCCTGAACACATTTGGAGCTTCTTTCTGTTTAATATTGTATGTAGAATTGGTTTGATTATTCAGTAAATACCACAAAACCAACAACTGGCTAATTAATACAGTATATATACCATGTTTTACTCCATTTTCAAAGTTATGTTGTATTATCCAATAGTTTCGGTTATCCGACCTTTTCCAGGGACAGTTTAGGTCAGATAATCGAGACTGTACTGTATGAATATTTATACATGTAGACTCAATTATATTATTTGTGAGATTGCATTGCACTTAAGTATTAAATAACTGCTCTGACAATTGAGCTACAGTGGCTACAGTCAGTGTGACAAATTCAACAAATGAATAGTCAAGCTATCAAAATCTATCCAGTTGAGATTGAATTTTTCATGTTGACTCTATCAAACACCTGAGCCTATATATGGCTAGTGTGAAGAAATGATTAATTTCCATCAATTAACTTAAATAATAAGAGTTTAAATGATGAATCCTGGAATTTGAGTACTTCAATAGTAAGTCGCCATAAACGGTGTATCTTGGATATATATATATATATATATATATATATATATATATATATATATATATATATATAACAGTCAAATGGAGAATTTAATGTGAGGACAGCACGTTGGCCATGGTAGCTCAATGGATAAGAGCGACTGGACGGAAACCAGGAGATCTGTGGTTCAGATCCTGGCCATGGCATTGTATATTTCATGTTGACTATCAAAAACCTTAGCCTATATATGGCTAGTGTGAAGAAATGATTAATTTCCATCAATTCACTAAAATATGCCTTGTTATTGTTCCAATTTTCAAATACTTATACTTTTCTCAAAGAGGTCATTATTTGCGAAAACTATTTGTAGTTGGTTTATTGATACTCGTCACTTTTTTATATTATTGAGAGACTAGTTTCAAAGGCAATCGCATCCATTTTCAATCTCTTACCAACTGGCATCTGTTATATTCTGCTCTCTCTCTCTCTGGTGGTGGAACTATAAACTTTTTTGTCAAATTATCTACTGGTGGGATTTCCAATTTGCAGTCAATAATCTGTCCATAATTTGACAAAAAAGTTCATAGTCCACCACCAGAGAGAAGGAGAGAGAGCAGACAACAGATGCCAGATGGTAAGAGATTGAAAATGGAGGCGATTGCCTTTGAAACTAGTCCCTCAATAATATAAAAAAGTAAGTGACACATATCAATAAACCAACTACAAATAGTTTTTGCAATTAATTTTGATGTCACTGTTACTAAATTCCTCCAAACACATATAGGTCATTATTTGTTTGTTTTTTATGTCCTGGCCAAGCAAAGAGAACAGAATGTCAAAACCATCACATACAGACCAGCTCTTAAAAGACCAAGAAATAACTTAAATCTATTATATTCTCTTATTTCCATTGTATGAGAAAATAAGTAGTAAAACCACATCTACAAGCGTTGACTAATTGATGTACTATATGGCAAAGCGAGGAGATGTATTAAAAAGAACATCAACAAAAAGAGATGTTGCAAGCCTATCACACATACACGGCAAGATAGTTTATGTACATGCTATTCAGAAGCAATTAGGTCTTCTGGACGGCAACGTGTCATACATTGGCAGGCCTGAGAAATCATGTATAACATGATTGTATATTGTGACAAAAAGAAAGAAGAGGGAATCAAAATCCCTTTGTGTCAAGCACACAACGGGCAGCTGCAATTTGCCTATATAATAATTAATTGCTTGCCTGCCTCCCTAGTGTAGTGGTAGCGTGTCTGCCTCTTGTACAAAAGGTCCCGAGTTCGAATCTCGGTCAGGGTGAGTTACCTGGATAAGTTTTTTTCCAGGGTATCTTCTTATCCTGAAGGACAAATGTCAGGTAACTAAGCTCTATGGACCCTGGGCTCATTTGAGCATAATTTCACCCATTCCATTCATTGTCCGATATGACTTAACGTTGGACGTAAATTAAAAAAAAAAAGAGTAATATGCTAACCTTTCATATCAGATACAAAGCTTCCATGTGCTTTATATTTCGTCCTTTACTATTATCTCACTCTTCTATAAACAAGGTAACAAATAAATGCAGGGCAGATACACCTCAACACTCTGTCATGTAGTATATAGAAGAATAAATGCAACAGAAGCTTTTAAATAAACATTTTTAGAAAAACAAACGTTCTTGTGTGTGTGATAGAAATAAAAAAGGTACTTCTGTTGTCCTTCCAACAAAATTAATGTGGAGAAAAGTCGGTTAAATACCAAAACCTGATATTTAACCTCCGCATCTCTATAGAACATTACATAAATTCAAAAGCCTGCGAAGATCTCCAAGTTGGAAGGAATTTTGTATAACTGTAAACTTTAAGAGATATACGAGGGGGGACCCAAAAGAAATCGGACCCCGAGGGCGCTGCCACTCGTAGACGTAGTGCAGGGTTCTCACGCTAGATGGTGTTAGTAGAGACCTTCATGAAACAGCTGTGCAGACGGCGTCAGTGTAGAGCTGAATGTGCAAGTGTGGTATTGTGTTTCTCTGACTGTTGGCGGGTTACCTCTGCGAAATCGTTATGACAACTTTAAAAGAACAAATAGAGTGTGTGAAATTTTGTTTCCTGCTTAAAAAAACTGCAGCGGAGACACACCAAATGCTCCAGGAAGCTTTCCAGGAGGATGCTATGAGCCCCACACATATTTTCGAGAGGTTTGTGCGCTTTAAACGTGGTGAGATATGTGTTGAAGACCAAGCTCATTCTGGACACCCTTCAACATCGCGAAATGAGGAGAACATTGAAAAGGTCCATAAGCGACAGGAATCAATTGGAGCTCATGCCAGCAGATTTTGAGGGAGGATTTGCACATGAGACGTGTTGCTGCTGAATTTGTTACGCACCTTCTCACACAGGAGCACAAAACCATCCGCATGAATGTGTGTCAGGAATTGAAAACAGAGATTGCACGTGATCCAAACATCTTGAACAAAGTCATTACAGGGGATGAAAGTTGGTGTTACAGGTGTGACCCAGAAACCAAGCAAGCGTCAAGCCAGTGGAGGACTACCAACTCTCCCAGACCAAAAGAAGCAAGGCAAGTGAGATCAAATGTGAAGACAATGATCACTGTCTTATTTGATGTTCGTGGAATTGTGCATCGGGAATTCGTACCCCCTGGCCAGATTGTTAACCAGAACTTTTACTTGGATGTTTTAAGGCGTCTGCGAGAGAATGTGTGGAGGAAATGCCCGTAACTTTGGCAATCAGGTGACTGGTTTCTGCATCACGACAACGCTCCAGCATACATGGCCTTAGGAGTGACCCACTATTTGGCATCTCAGAGGTGGTCTGTCGTTCCCCATGCTCCATATTTGCCAGACCTAGCCTCGTGCAACCTTTTCCTATTTCCATGAATAAAAAAAACGCTAAAAGGGGAGTGTTATGACGATGTGGAGGTGGTAAAAACAGCTTCGCAAAGGGCACTGGATAATATCAAACCTGAAGGGTTCCAAGCATGCTTCCAACAGTGGGAAAAGAGACTTGACAAGTGCATCGCATGTAATGGAGAGTATTTTGAAGGTGACTGAAGTAATTTTATAAAAGGGTTCATCAATAAAGTCTTTATGACAACAATCTGGCTTCTTTTGGGTCCCACTTCGTAAAATCTAGATCTCATTAAAGCACAGAGTTCAAAGAGTTAACCTTTCCAGGATATTCTTTAATGTTTGTTCAAATTTTCAAATGGTAAGTTACTGTTTTTTCTCATGATCATGCAAAGAGAATAATATTTCAAAGCTATCACCAAATGATGTACTGTTAAAAATCTATTGCTTTAACCCAGTATAGCCTTCTTATACCTCCAAAAAAAGTGTAACTGTAAAATGACAAGTAAATTACAAAATTTAAACAACAGAAACATAACAAAAGATACCGTAAATCCCATCGAAGAAGAATAATAATTGAAATTAGCGTATCATCCAGAAATATTTTACAAATTTAAGAACATTTTTATGAAACACAACATAGCCTAGCCCCAAGGAATAAATTTAGGATAGAGAAATTACTTTGTAATAGATTAAAAGATTCTATACCACAAAACAAAAAAGCTGGAATTTACAAAATCAATGACTCCAATTGTGATAAACTACCTAGTCTAGCCATAAATATTGTTACAACTTGAAAAGTGAAAAACATAAATACCATACAAAATACTTTAATTGGCTTTTAGTATGTTGTATCTATAGGCATTCATTACACACAGCACCAATCACTTTTTGAAATGGACACCTTCTGCACGGATGCAGGCTCTGAGTCTTAGTGGCTACTGGTCTATGGCAGAATGGATGACATCCAGGGGTAAATCTGCCACTGCTGACATGGAATGCTTTAAACTTCCAATGGTGGGGTGTCTCCTCTTGCAGGCGATGCCCTCAAGCAGTGACCATAGTCGGTAATCCAATGGATTCAGGTCCGGACTACTACTGTGCCAATCTTCAGCGAAATGAAATCACAGACATGATGCTGAAGCCATGGTTGCGTTGACCTGGCCTTGTGGGCAGATGCAGATTCCTGCTGGAAAGTCTATGGTTGGTTTGGAAACAAAATACCACTCAAGTTCTTGATAACAGGCTCCAAAACAGTGCTTTCATACATTCTCACGCTGGTTTTAATGCCCTTTTTGCAAAAATGTAGCTGGGTGATACTAAAATAACTCATCCCCACCACACCATCACTGAGGAGGGATGATTGGCCCTCTGAACTTTAGGAACCTTATTATTGGCTTCCCAAGATGATGCATAAAACGTGTCATTTTGCACATTTAAAGACTCCTCAATAGTGAAAACTTTTTCATCGCTGAAGAGGATGTCCCGATGAAGATTTTGAGCATAACGCTCTTGGAGATGTTGACAATTAAGCACTCTCAGCTTCTTTAGGCGAGTGTCAAAATAATGTCCTTTAAGTGAACAATAAGCCCTTAGTCTAAGGTCCTCTGAAAGAAGCCTGGACATTGTCGTTTTTGAAATGTTTATTTCACGGGACAAGATAGCCTGCTTCTGCACAGGATTTCTCCAAACACGAGCCACCACTGCTTTTTGTGTTGCTGGAGTCCTGATACTGCGTGGTCGACCCTCCCTTGGCCGATCATTTACAGTCTCAGTTGCAGTAGATCGCACAATTGTGCGGTACACAAGCATATGGCTGATTTTCAGCTTTTGTAGCATCTTGACACTTGCAGATTTTCCAACTCTATGTAACCCAATGACGGCTACACGATTATCATAATCACCCCATTCCATGGTGAAACCTGGAACTCAATACTTCTCCTTTCAAAGACAAGCTAACAATGGTTTAAGGTTAAGGTGTGCACACATGCAGTAGTTTACGCGCCAAACTCGATGTACAGCATGTGTCAAAAATTTGTAACAGCATTTATGGCAAGACTATATACAGGAAAAACAAAAAGAAATCTGGAAGCAACAGTAAAGGTACATATGAAATGCATAAAATACAAACAAAGGAATAAATCTGCATCTTCACATCATTTCTGGATGACAACAATATCAAACCGAACATTAAACTAATCAAATTGACCAGTTATGCTCCACAATTGGACACATATATATTTTTTATATAAAAAATCTGTTAATAATATTTCTACCCTTAAAAAAATAAAAGACGATTGTAATTTTAAAATATTTACTTACCATCTTTGGGTTAATTAACATTTTCAAAAAATTTATAAAGAGTTTGGTATAACTTTAGTACCTCAAAATAAATATAGTATTAAAAATTTATTGCATTTGTCTAAAAAAGATAAATTTCCTAATAGTAAAATATCTGGTATTTATCAATTTAATTGTTTCGATTGTGATAAAGTTTATATTGGAAAGACAAAACGAAATTTGGAAACCAGAACAAAAGAACATTTTTGTAACAGTAGGTACAAACAGACTGATAAAACGGCCGTAGCAGATCATTTTTGGTCATTTAACCATGAAATAAATCCAGAAGTCAAATTATTAAAACAATTAAATGGTCCGATAGATTTAATGGTTTGGGAAAAGATATTTATTCTGAAAAATAAACATTGCATAATGAAGTTTGAAATACCGGTAGCAGATTCTGTTTTTAAATTTGCTTCATTTTCAGATTTTGGTCGTACTCACAAGGATATACTGAAATCTAGCATTTGTAACGTTAACAACGAGTTTGTTTGTGATTCTAGCTAATGATGTGGAAGAATTTTCACAAAATTGTGATCCTGAACAATGTATAAGAAAAGTTTCATAATTTCTTATAAGATAAGTGAAGTTTTAAGTTACAAATTATTATATTTGTACAGACAGTTAATGAATTTTTATTTACCACCACCAAGTACTCTCTGGAAGTACATTTCACTGTTACATGATGATGCCATTATAGACAACCAGCACAACAGAAACAACATAGGTCAGTCGTACATGTTCTGAAGATCTGAACACCTGTTCCCAAAACATGGTAACAGAGATTAAAAAAGTTATGTTAGTGTTACTGGTACAGACTCATCTTAACAGGGGAAGCATCACTATGCTCGTACCTGTATTCACTTGAGAATTTGATGGCATCATCTCTGCTCTATGTGGGGCCTGTGCACCTAAAATCTGCTGCGGAGTAAAACCATAATGCCCAAAACTGAAGCCTTGAAAGTGCCAAATGCAACCACTTGGAAGTAGTTGCTGGATATCCCTGAAAGCTCTGTGCTGGCGCTCCATATGTATGCCATGTGTTCGCTGCCTGTAGGATAAGAGCAAACAAAAGAACTAACACAGCAAACTGTTTTCTCTAACTTATTATTCCCATTCTTCATTGCTATGTATTTATGGTTCATTTCAGTACACAAAATATACAAAATCAGTTACTGAGGCATTAAACACTTGCATTATGGCTAATGATTGAATTTATATGTTTTGAATTTATTTACATGCAAAACCGAATTATTATTCAAAGCAATAACGGACTAAAATGTTGAATGCATACAAAAGATTCTTCAATTATTAGACAATCAACTCTGACCAAGAGTGGCAGACTGCATTAGAAAGGGCAAGGGTATGCATCCTCTCAAAAGAATTACTCTATCAATTCAAGATCAATAATGTTGCAAGGAATCAATTTCATGAGATATATTTCACCATAAAGGTCATTAATAGATCCCTGTCACATCCTGAAAACAAAATGAAAGTTTTATTTGTGTTTATCCATTGCACAGCAAGATTAATGGATCTGTACATGCCAGACAGCAAAAAATGACTTCACATGCTTTCTAAACTTGTGGAATGCAGTGCAAATGCAGCTATTTTCTGTGTAAATGGATTAATTATATATGTTTTTGGGTATGCCAAAATGAATAAAGTTAAGAATATAGTTGATAGGCAATTTAAGCTTTCAGGACAGGTTTGAAATAAAAAAGTTAGTACAATATAGACTAGCTTGATCTATCAATTGAATATACTTAACACACAAAACCGAGAAATTATAATAGAAAATTTAGTCAATCTATATACAATAAATGTAGTTGAACTAACTTTCCAAATAACAAAGGATACTTATAACAAGAAATCACTATCATGGGCATCCAGAATTAAACATTATAAAAGACTTATTAAATTATAGGTGAGTCGTATTTATTACACATCGGCTTCACTTAGGTACCTATATTGAGAACATGTTTTGCAAATCATCGTTTGCATCATCGGCTCTAATGCGACTAAAGCTTGATCCAGTAGTGAGGGTAGTTCAGGAGTTGCTGCTGCCATCTGTTGATTTTGTGATGAATTTAAATGTGGGGTTGTCTTCTGGCAGGATTTCAAAGTTCATTAGTTGGTTTTCATGTTTTTCTATGTATATTCTCTCCCATATGACGAGTTCACTATTTTTTTTTATTTATTTATTTTTTTTAACGTATTTTAGTAATTTGGTGCTATCTTCAATTTCATGATTTTCAGACCAGAAATGAGCTGCTATTGCGGACTTATCAATATTTTTGTATCTTAGGTGCCCAAAATGTTCTTCCTTTCTAGTGCCTATGTTTCTTTTTGTCCTACCTATGTAAATTTTTTCACGGTCTTTACATTTAACCTTGTAAATGCCTGGCTTTTCTTCTGGTTTTATCTTATCAGTATTATTACTTTTAAGTAAATCTTTAATGTTGTAATTGTATATTGGGTGCCAATATTATATTGTATTTCTTGAATATTTTTTGGAACTTTTTTGTGGCCAAGGGTTGGTAAGTAAATTTAGCAAATCTTTCTTGTTTCATTGGTGAAAGAGCTGAGATCTGTTTTAATCTTTTTTCAAGTTTGAATGATTTTATTTTTTTATCTACAAGGCTTTTTCCATATCAACTTTTAAGTGCAGGTTTTAGGATTTGATGGTATTCTTTTTTATATTCTTGCTGGCTGAGGGGTAGATTTACTAATCTGTGTGCGAGAGTGTTGATGGTGGCATGTTTGGAAATGGGTTGAAAGTATTTGCTTTGATGTAGTTATCTGTGTGTGTTGGTTTTCTATGAATGCCAAATTCTAGTTTTTCATTGTTTTTTGTGATTTTAATGTCCAAAAAAGGTAGAGTACTGTCCTCTTCAGCTTCTACTGTAAACTGTATGCTGGCTTCTTGAAGCTCATTTCTGCAGCTCTAGCAGCTCATTTCTGTTCTGAAAATCATGAAATTGAAGATTGCACCAAATTACTAAAATACGTACAAAAATATAGTGAACTTGCCAAATGACAGAATATACATAAAAAAACATAAAAACCAACTAATGAACTTCGAAATCCTGCCAGAAAACAACCCCACATTTAAATTCATCACAAAATCAACAGATGGCAGCAGCAACTCCAGGACTACCCACACCACTGGATCAAGCTTCAGTCGCATTAGAGCCGATGATGCGAACGATGGTTCGCAAAACATGTCCTCAATATAGGTATGTAAGTGAAGCTGATGTGTGATAAATACAACTCACCCATAATTTAATAATTATTTCGCTTCACTGTGGTCTTCCAATACAGTTAAATTTTGATATATTATAAAACAGTGATTAAACCGGAAACGCTCAACACGAATTTCAAGGGTCAGATAGAGAAGCTCGAATTAAAAGAATGGAAAATATTAAGAAAAATCATAAGACCAAAATTTCAAGATAATAATATACACAGCACTGCCAAAGGTTCTGTCAGTAAAATCGAGACTCGCTCTAGAACCATAATTGCGATTGAAGAAGCGTGGCAATGCCGTATGTCATAGCCTACAATGTGACTTTCCCTACAGCATGAGTAACCTGTTGGCAGTGTGCCAGAAGGAGGCACCAGAGAAAGATAAGAACTATATTGCTGTATTGGCATTATTTCATTGTGGAAAGCGAGCTTAGGAAGTTTTTTTGTCGCTGAAACCACTCAGTATCAACGAACCATTTGTGTTTCGGACAGTAGTATGGTTTAAACAAATGGGTCAAACTGTTGATAGTTTCAGATTGGGCCATCTTAGGAGTGTACGGACAAAAGGAGTTGTGAATGTTGTTCGTGCAAGGATTCAACGCATACATTTTGTCTCGTGATATGAATATTTCTCCACAAATTATGTCATGCATTTTGAAGGATGATTTACATTTTCATGCATATAAACGGTACACACAGCATTTACTAACCGAAAAATTAAAGGAGATACACCGCTCAACTACGGCAGTCATCAGCGCCCTTTAAAAAACTAGTCGTGGTAAAAGCCAGATATAAAACTTTCTAAAAACTATACAGGTGTAACAAAACCTATTAAAAATACACGTACATAAAAAACATCAATCAAAACCTACTAAAAATTTCGTTCACTAAATCCTAAACTCTAAACTAGACAAGAATCTAAAAGCCTTCTCCACGGGTCTCCACGCACGGCCTACACGTGGGTGGGCCTGTTGACCGTCTCCCTCAACCACGAAGAGGAGCATACACGAAGGAGACTGTTGGCTCGGGACCCCAGGTGCGCCAAACCCATACCTACCGAAGTAGGCCCCTGGGGGGACCTGGCTTTGCTGATGACGTATGAGGAGAGTCAGTTTCACTGCATCCTTTTCACAATGTTCACCGTGGAAGAGTCGTTTTAACAAGCAAAACTGCAAGCACTGATTCTGAACAAATTGATGTAGAGGAATCTATGTCTCTTAGTTTTGAAAACTGTTTTTCTAGGAAAGAGAGCTACTGCAAAATGAGAAGAGTGGATTTTTCGAAGGGTGGGAAAATAAAGATGAGGAACATAGTAAAACATTTTCCTGAGCTGAAAAGTTCAGCAAGAGTTCCTAGAGATGAACTCTCACCTTTTTATGCAATTATCAATTTTGATATGAGTGTCTTAAAAATATGACATATGCTGCTACTTTCCATCAGAGACCATTACCTTTTATATCTATATGCACAATTTTGTGTCAGTAAACTATTATTCATGTATTCTGTTTATGTGACAGTGTAACAATTTTGTTCACATTGCATTCAAATGTAGTGTGCATGGAAATGGTTTGCATCATTGGTTTCGCAATTTAACTACATGTTAACAAAGGAAATCACCTGAAATATATTATGCACTGCTATGCCCACCAGAACGTGATAATGCAACAAGCGATTTCATTAAAATTAGGCAAGTGAGTCAACCTTGTATATACTTTTCTCCACTTACAAGTTTTTTATGAAGACTAGTTTAGAGTCTACCACAGAGCTGACAATAGGGGAGAAGTCCCCAGAAACTAGTCTTCATAAAAAACTTGTAAGTGGAGAAAAGTATATACAAGGTTGACTCACTTGCCTAATTTTAGTAACAATGTCACTCCACTTTCTGAAATACTTCTTTTTATTCTATATAAGCGATTTCATTCTCACCACAAGTCAGAATATGTTTCTGTCACTGAAGATAGAGAGCCATTCTTCCACCAGTCAGCAAAGAGTATAAATGTTTTAACTGTTGTACGAAATAGGGATGTCAAAATCTCAACCTACAAGGTGGAAATTTTATTGTTGAATTGTAAACACAGTCCATGAGAATAAAAGTAATGTACAAGGTACGTTCAAGTTATAGCACCACCTACTTTTTTTTTTCAGGACTGGGACCAGATAGGAGCTTCTGTTTTTTTTTTTTTTTTTTTAAATACACCAGGACACTTTGTGAATGCATGACAGAGCCAGCAGCACTGAACGGTGCTTAAAACTCTAGTGACAGAGACGAGAGTTAGGACTGTTTTTGAAACTTAAAATGGCGAAGTTTTCATGGCAAGATCAGCGTGTAATCACTTGTTTTCTCTATTTTCATGGTGTGACACCTATTGGAATACATAGACAGTTGAGTGAAGCATATGGTGATGGTACCATGGATGTGACTAATGTGCATTCCTGGGTGCGACAGTTCAATGAAGGCAGAACATCGTGTGACAACAAACCAAGACAGTCACGGCCTCACACCAGCCGGTCTGATGACATGAGCCAGCGAGTGGAGAACGTTGTTTTGAAGGATCGCTGATTGAGCATTGCACACATCACCTCCAAAATTGTCATTTCCTTGGGATCTGTGCACACAATCCTGCATGAAGTTCTGAAAATGCGAAAAGTGTCTGTGTGTTACAGGTGGGTGCCAAGAATGCTGACGGATGATCACAAGCATATGCGCGTGGCAAATTATCTGGCAATGTTGACATGTGATGACGGCATGAATGGAACATCGATTACACACTATTCTTGCAATGGACACGTTGCCATTTTATGTATCAAAAACAGTCCTAACTCTCGTGCTGCCATCTGTCATGCATTCACAAAGAGTCTACGTGTATTTAAAAAAAAAGTTCCTTTCTGCTCTCAGTCCTGAAAAAAAAATAGGTGTTATAACTTGAATGCAACTCGTAATTTAACATTTTAAGAAGATTGTGTAACCTTTGCTGATAAAACAACCACTTGGGCATCTGGATTCATTAGGCTTTTTACAAATGATAACCTTTTGTTCTGGCTGGAGTTCTTTCACACCACAGTGCTGCATGTTGATAAGTTATACAGTGGAATTCAGAAAAGAAACATTGACCCAACGGATGTTCGCAAGATTGCAGCCACCTTTATAGTATCTGTCAACAAAATTAGAGAAAGTATGAGTGAAATCTCATAACTGAAAGGCCTGTGGAGGAACTAGCTTCAAAAAGAAGTTCATACGCAATGATCTACTCATAACAACATTATGTGCCATTAAAGTGTGCAACATAATAAATGTTGCAAAGAAAAGGTTTACTTACACTAAACTTCCTTCTGTTGCATTGCTCTGTATTTTAAAAATTTTGAGACATTCTACTAATCAATTCATTTCAAAACACAGAAAAAGACAAGCTTAAAACAAATGTAAGTGCTTTCTCAATGAGTAAGGATTATGATACAATGAAACACAAATGTTTTGAGTTGAACTAGTACTCCATGCTCCATATATTGCTAGTGTTTACCTAGAATGCGTTTTGTTAGGACCTCCTCAGCTAATGTTGACTGTTGAACTTGGTAAACTCCTTGCAGGTGTTAGGGGCGTATCTGTTGGTATCTTGATAAACTTAAAGTTAGGTTCTCTTCAAAGGTGATGTAGATATTGAATAGTTTTCCTTTATGTTTCTTTATGAATATCTTTTCACATATGGTTAATACAGTTGGACCCTGAATACTTTTTAATAAGTGAATTTCTTGTTTTATATGGTGACTATCATTCCAAAAATAGTTGCTACCACCGGTTTGTGTAGTTCTTTGTTCCTGAAATGCCTAAAATGCTCTTTAACCCTAATGCTCATATTTCTTTTAGTTTTTTCCAATATAAAAGTTGTCACAGCCTTTGCAGTTTATCTGGTACACACCTGATTTTTTGTCTGTGGGTTTCTCTTTTGTATTATATGATGATTTCAGGTAAAAGTGCAGAATAGGTGCAAAGAGATATCGTGGCTCTGACGTCATAGCTGGGGCGTTGCCAACTCCCAGAGCATACTACCGCAGAAAATAGCAACATTACGCAAGCAAACCAGCGACACTGTAATACGACAAAGATTAGTGGATCATTGCCAGAGCTTTTATTATCATTATGTTCTTACTTTTATTACTATTACCATAATTATTTAAAAACTTTAATGAATCTAGCACAAAGTTTTGGAATAGTCAACATTACGCAAGTAAACCAGCGATAATATAACACCCAAATAAACTGACGTAAAGATCAGTGGATCATTGCCAGAGCTTATTTATAATTATTATTGTTATTCCTCTGTATTTGCATATATATAGTATTGCTAGTTTATAAGAAAAAGAAAATGCATTGGCAACGCTCCGCTGTTTTCGCGTATATCGGGGAGCCGCAGTTGGCAGCAACTTGCTTTCGTGATGTCATTCCTTACCAACATAACTCTGCGCACCTATTCTGCACTTTTACCTGATTTCAAAAGGTGTACACTGAATTTGTTCTGTAGGGTCAAAGTAATGAGTTCTTTGCAAACTTTTTGGGACGCATATGTAGCTGTGGAATGGTATGTCAATTTTCTGTATGGATTCTATTACTCATCAGGGAAAGAGTAGTTATTTATCTGCAGCTCTGTTGTTTATTTTCTTTCGGACCAATTCAGCACTGAATCCACTGTATTCTGCAATGTGACTTATATGATTGTACTCTTTGATATATTCCATCTTGTTTAAAGGTACATTAACCAGCCTGCAAGTTAAACTGTTGATCACAGCATGCTTGTGTTGTCTTGGGTTATACCCATCTGATGAACATTAAATTTAATGTCAAGTTGGCATGTTGGCCAAGGTAGCTCAAAATTTAAGAGCGACCGGACGGAGACCAGGAGATCCGTTGTTGAGATCCCAGCCATGGCATTGAATTTTTCAGTTTATCTATCCAAATCTTAGCCTATACACGGCTGGCGTGGAACGATTAAATTTCCAAACAAATAACCTAATAGTGGTAACTACAAAATATGAGACTTAAGTACTTACAACATAGTAAATCGCCATAAAAGGTGTGTATTCTCACGGTATATGAGAGCTCCTAGTGCTTTATCGGGAAACATACGAGTCAGTTGGAGGTTATGTCGGCACGTTGGCCATGGTAACTAAGGTTAAGAGCGACCGGAGACTGGGAGATCCGTTATTCAAATCCCGGCCACGGAAATTAATTTTTCAGTCTAACTCTATCCAAACCTCAACCTAATATAGTTAGAACGTTTTAGTAAGTATAAAAAATACATAAATATAACAAAAATATATAAATATAAAATATAACCTACAAGCATAATACCTGAATTATTTCATATTCTAAGTAATTATGGGAATGTTGGACGTATTCTAACCAAGCGCCCACAGAACGCCAAACCACACACCACAAGTAAATTAAACATGAACATCTGACTTTCTAAACCTGAATGACCTGAACCAAGGAAACACAGCAAGGAACTACATACTCTGTGATGTATTCTATGCGTCTTATGTTTAATTTCAATGTTGCCAATACCATTATTTTGACCGCTGTATTTCATACTGAATACTTGTAAAAAGTAACATTTATTTAATTCAAAAGTTAATATATTGCATTATTTTACAGCATAAAAATCCTTACATAATATTATTGGCCTATTTTGTACTTTATTTGAGCCCAATGTACGGTTTGAATACATGACAGTTTGGCTAACTGTATTTATGTGAGAGGCATTTTAAAGTTGAAATGCTCAACAGCATGTAAAGGCCCGTGCAAAAGGAAAAGTTCATTACTTGTATTTGCTGTACGCTGCGATGGATTTCTATAGGAATCAGCCAAGGCTCATGGCAGGATTAATTACTGATCTTAGGAACTTAAAGATACAGCTACACAAACTTGCGTATTATCAAAATGATCGTAAGTGTAGAATCATTAAGCAAAAGGAAAAAAACAGCCTCTTATTTAATCTTCGTATGTAGAACGTGAGTTCAAAATAGGTAGATAACTTTTGGAACTAAATACACGGGGAAGGTATATAAAAGGCTAACAGGAGGCCTAATGGACATTTTTAAAGGTTTTTAAGCCAGGGAATAAAGCTGTACAATAAGCTGCAGAAGCTTTAATGCAGGAAAGGGGAAGAGATGTGCCATTTATCCTTTTGTAAAAGGTCTTCAGATTTATTTAGCCTTTCTCACTAATAGATTGTTTCCTCTTGATGTCAGTACTTTGAAGTGAGTTCATCACCAGTGCCTCTCTCATATCAACAGTTTCAAAGTCACCTGTGCGAGATGGAACTCGTATTTTACCTTTTCAGTATTTATATTTAGAACTTCTCTCGCTTGCATCTCGAAATGTCGCATTCTCAGCATGTATAGTGATTGGTAACTCAAATAACAGTGAACAACAGCGAAAAAGTTGCGGGAACAAAATAAGCTGTTTGTGACTAATGTGGTACTAGTAGTGAGGAATGTGACAGTAAAAATGGCCGTAGTATGGTCTGGTTTGATTGTATATAGGGTATTTAAATTATAGTCAAACCCACTTGTGATCTCTCTCTTCTGCACTAGACAGCCAGCAGTTGCCAGGGAACTTACACTGGCAGAGGCAGACTAGAATCCTTACCTGATAATAGATGCTGGAAATGTTGACCTTCTGCTCTCAAACAGGCAGTATATCTTGAGTAAATATTCTTGCTCAACCTCTGAAGCTCAGCAGCAGGTATTCTTGTGATTTCTTGCACAATATTTTCCCTGTGTTGCTGTACTGTGTGAGAATTGGAACAGTACACGTGTTGAAACTGGAGCCCTATTGCCACATTGTGCATGCGTTATAGCCAAATGTCTCTCTTAACGTGTGAATTATTGTAACTGGTTTTTCCAATTCGTAGAAAGAGGTTTATTGACCCACAGCTTTTGTTTTACACTGATGAATCTTCATTTTACTGGACATGTGAATACATGTGAATGTTGTATTTTAATACCCACTTTTAATACATATGCCATCGCAGGTGGTGACACTGATGATACACGAGATGAAGATGGAGCACCCGTGGAATGAGATGGCGGGAGAAACCGTAGATCCCAGAGAAAACCCGCTCCAGCACCGTGTTGTCCACCACAGATCTCATTTTGCAGTTGCCTGGGATCGATTCTGGGCCGCCTTGGTGTGAGCCGAGCAGTTTAACCAGTCAGCCACAGTACAGCTAGAAAAATGTATATATATATATATATATATATATATATATATATATATATATATATATATATATATATGGTGTGTTAGTTAAAAGAAGTTTTGGTTTGACACTATTAGATTTATAGCAGTGGTAGCAGCATCTGTTAGCATAAGGAGAAATTGTTACAACATGGTATGCCCGCCCAGGTAGAGTAGTTACAGCATGTTTGTTTGTTTTTTTAATTACAATTGACAGCATTTTGTAGTGCAGGTAAAATAATTCCTATTTATAGAACTTTTCAGCTCTTAATTCAGCATTGTGTGGAGGTATTCAAGAATACATTTAACATGAGATAAAAATGTCTGAAACAATTTTTATTGATGGAAAGAGAAACATGCACACTAAAATTGTATCAGTAAAGAATTATAGAGATAGTTTAATGTGTATCTTATATTTTTACAGTGAGCCCCATTCCTGAATCATCTCCACTTAGTGATAAAGTAGGCGATTCAGTGAGTGCCATTTGTCAACAGTTGCTGCAAGGACCGTCGCTGTTCTCTTCTAATGAAGATTTCTTAACGGAGACACCAAGACAGGTAACCTTTACAGGTTTGTATGAACAGTCTGAAAGAAATAACATCTCAGTTTATTTGCAAACAGAAATGCTTTTAGATTCTAATGGCATGCCTTTAGAACTATTGCTATCTGTGGTAAAGAAGTGAGTGAGATCACATAAAATAAATGGTGTCTGCCATCCACTAGTTTTGCTAATGGGAGTGGAACCTCTGGCTTAATTAGTAATTGTGTTCATATCGCTATTGTATTACATGGAGACATCCCAAATGTGCTACCAAAATGCTTCTAGTTAGTTGTAATTCTGCTTTTCTTGTAAGATGTTTACAACTGCAGGATGACAAATAACCACTTCCTGTACCACTTGTATTGAAAAGTCAAAACACGGCATGTGTCAAAAAATCTTTCATTGTATGGGTGGAAATGTAACTGCATATGTTTACAGATGCGTTATTTTATCTTGACAAACTCTGCGCAGTAGGGATGAGTAGCAGCTGTGGTGGGGATAGTGCACCTATCGCCAAAATGCATCACACGTGTAAGATTACAAGAGGGAAGTATGCTGTTTGAAAACAAATCTCACTCTCGAAGCCAGTATTGCAGCTCTTATAAACTAAGTTGTAATTCTTACTACGGTAGTAATCACCTCGCTTTTGTTGGGTTTTAAATAGTAAATAGTACATAAGCGTTCGGAACAAAACCCTGTTCTCCTCCAGCAGGCATGATAACCAACTGTTGGCCTTTCGATATCGCTGTAGAGTTCCTGTAAGGAATTTCACCCCATATAGTCTAGTATCTGTTGCATTGTTGTAAGTTTCATCCATATAAACTATATAAATTTTACTAAGTACCTCTGAATATTTCTTAAATACTTAAGCCTTTTTGCCCATATGGTATGATGTCTGATTGAAATTTGTCTGCGACTTAGTTTTTTTTTGCCATATAAATCCTAGCTTCAAAAGAACTCTTCATAATGTTCAGACACTGCCTTGGAAGTCAGTAGAATTTTGAAGCATCATAAGCACTTTCTTCAGAGTTGGTCTTTGTTTTTCTGTGTTTAAAAATTATTCACAGTTCGCCTAACTAATTCTGAATTAAAATATCCAAATTAGATTTTGTGCATGTTCATTATCTTTGTTTACCTGGCATAGAGAAGGACGTTGTTGCACTAGCACCAATGGCTTTTCTTTCCTTAATAACTCCCCTAAACTGGTTTCAGACACAACTGTTGCCTTAGATGCACTTTCTCAGATTTTTATAGCAGACCAGACCATTGTTCCTTTTTTATAAACCTATAGACATTGTTATTACTTCTTGTGTTTTTAAATAGAGCACTTTATTACCTAATGTGCTGCTAGGAGGTGCCATTTCTAAATGCTCTCTTGGAACCAGGAGACACGCAAATTTGAAACAAGCTGTAGTATTACCGAGTAGCTCTGTACGTGTTTACTTGTTGGCAACTGATACTCAACAAACCTGCCCTCCCCTCCAGTTGCAACCATTCTGAAGTGGACTCGTCCAGATACCACTGCGCATCGCTCTCCATCTGTCAATATATAAAAATGCATCTCTACCTTTGAGGCTATACATTTCAATTCATTCGATTATTTACCCTGAGCTTAGTGTACATGTGCTAGCGGATTATAAATATCGTATTTCCTGTGTTATGTAAAGTGTTTATAAATAGCACGTTGGAGAATTCATTGCTGCATTTCTTGTATATGCAGCATAGCTGAAATTGAAATTGTGTTTTTTATGTATGGATGCATTTAACTACTGTGGTTCTTAGTGTCCCATTTTATATCTGGCCTTAAAGACTGTTTAATTTTGCTCAGAGGCCTCTTTATCAGGCTTGAAGTTTTTTATGTGCTGTAAATCTACAACACAGACCATCAGCTTTACTTCCTTTCCAAAGGAAGCAACGCTAAGGAATTTTATGCGCAAATAATAATAAACATAGTATAGCAATAATATAGCAATTGCGATGTAAGATGCTTTCAACATTAGCGTAGTAGCAGACAACATTAACAAAATTATATTTTGTAATATCTTAACAGTTAGTTTATATATTTCTGTGTTCTTATGATAATTGCACTGTTTACTTTGTCAAAAGAGTGTGTGACAACAAAAGCACATGTTTTTGTTTACCTCTGATGGACTGTAGTAGACAGAGAAAGCGTTCCACACAAAATATTCATATAAAGCTTTCACTGGAAATGGAGGTTTTAAGCACCTGATGTGTCTGTCTTTTTAACCGTGAACACATAGCTTGATTTCTCTGTAATTTAACACACAATATTTTAGCAATGTCTTCATTACCAAAAGCAATCACTGGACAATTTGAAATTTTGTCATCATAAATGTTAAACTCTACAGCCTGTTTCTTCACTTCAGAAATTTATAATGAAAAATCTTCCAAAATGGAATTCTTTCTTAATTTGAATGTTTATTTCAAAGCATTTAATCATTACTCAAAATTCTATTACATCCATTTTTAAACACAGCTTCAATTTTTGTTTATTGATGGAAATTAATCATTTCTTCACACAAGCCATATATAGGCTAAGGTCTTTGATAGATAGGGTCAACATGAAAAATTCAATGCCATGGCCAGGATTTTAACCATGGATCTCCTGGTTTCCGTCCAGTCGCTCTAACCCATTGAGCTACCTTGGCCAATGTGCCATCCTGACATTAAATTCTCCATTTGACTCGTGTATTTCCTTGGTAGACCACTAGGGGCTCTCGTATCTGATATACACCATTTGTGGAGACTTACTGTCGTAAGTACTTGAGTCCCAGGCTTCATCATTCAACTCTTATTATTTAAGTTAATTGATGGAAATTAATCATTTCTTCACACTAGCCATATATAGGCTAAGGTTTTTGGTAGATATAGTCAACATAAAATATTCAATGCCATGGCCGGGATTTGAACCATGGATCTCCTGGTTTTTCCGGCCATGGCATTGAGTTTTTCATGTTGACTCTTATCTATCAAAGACCTTAGCCTATATACGGCTGGTGTGAAGAAATGATTCATTTCCATCAATTAACTTAAATAATAAGAGTTTAATGATGAAGCCTGGGATTTCAGTACTTACAATAGTAAAAACTTTGAGTTGGGGATTTTCTTGGACATCTTCAAGTTGCATGCTTGGAAGATCCTGAACTTAAATAGGAAATTTGGTATTTAACTAACACAGAGACTTGCTTCTAAAATTTCTTGTTATTTTTGCTGAGATTCAGGTTGTCTCAAAACTTGAATTTCTGATAAAATCTTGATATCAAATTCTTAGGTGCAAACTTCGAATAAGCCATAAAGTAAAAAGAAAATAATTATTACTATAGAATTTCAGAATTGGATGTGTGAATGAAAGTAATGATTACAAAAGTTTTGCTGAACATAAGTTAATTGAGGTATGTGGAGCATTTTAAGTAATAAAAAATACAGAAAAGAAACTTTTGAAAAAAATCACATTAAAAGTGGAATGTGCATTACAGTATTGTGTTCAACAAAGTCCATACAAATTGATAAATATTGCCGATATTTATACTGGAATTTTTTCGTTTTTCCAGGTGTTTATTAAATGTCACAGATCTTTTCAACTTATTGCTAACAAAGGTTGTAATTGTTCCAATGAACAACTTCATTTAGTGCAATCTCCAACTCTGTGAATGAAATAGCCAAACAATTGTTCTCTTCTCCTGCAACCTCTACCACAGTGCTAGGTGAGCTATGAGCAGAGCTAGAAAGTTCGTACCGATTTCCTTGAGCAGTGTAAGAGCGGCCAGACATGGCTATACAATGTACCGCTACTAGCAAGGGCAAGGTTCATTGTAGAATGCAAAACAGGTGTCACTGCATGATACAGAGCACTTTGGTAGGAAGGAAGACATTCGAATAACTTCTTTGTTGTGCTTCAAAGATGAGCAGCTAAATTTGCTGTACAATCATTGTATGCTTTCTAGAAGTGTAATTATTGACGTCCTTATTTACTTCATTATTTATATTTACATTTCAGTGGGATACTTCAGCAAACATGGAAAAAGCAGAAGTCAGATCGAGAAAATAAATTAGCTGAAATCATTAACAAATTTGCAACAGATTATCAATCAAATAATCTTGTTTTACGGGACATAGAATGAGTTTTTCATTTGAAAGGCTTCAGAGGTACATTATTGTTTTTAGTAATACGGCCGTAGGTGAGTAAATATGTAGAAAAGTTCCTGCTTTGTCATTTTGTCAAGTAAGAGTCTTCAGATTTTGAAGAAATTAATTTAATTATTTGGATATTATTTTAAATTTGATCAGGAAATGTTACAGTCCGCATTATCATTGTTTGGGTGTTGCCACAATGTGTTTATTAAAATAATGAAATCAGCCAGAGACAAACGTGTATGTACTATATAAGAATTTGTATGTTGTACATAATGTTCTAAATAGATGTGCATTTATAAATGTCTCATAAGTCATTTTTTTTTTCTCTGGGCAACCTTTTTCAATGGCTCTCTGCTGTGCGTTTCTTATCAATGACTTGTTTGGATGCTGGGAGAAGGTTGGTCGCCACCTGCATAGGGAATGACAGGCGGTACGAACTTCCTATCACTGGTTATGAGTGATCTATAGATCTCAGACAGTTAAAAAGCTGTCATTTCAGTGGCCTGTGTGCCTGGTTTACTTCAACTACACTTGCTCACTAGTGGTGAGTGACCTGCTCAAGGCTATGTATGTTAACTGTCAGTTATTGATTTCTGTTAATTCTGTAAAAACTAGAATTTGTTCATTGTGCATCTCAAAAGTGAAAATTTATCAGACATCAGTGTGATTGGAGAAATTTAGTAATGGTAACGTCAAAATTAACTGAAAAAAAACTATTTGTAGTTTTTTTTTAATATATATATATATTTTATTTGTATTTTATTTTTGAGGGACTACTAGTTTTGGAAGCATTTTGCCTCCATTTTCAACCTCTCTCCAACTAGCATCTGTTGTCTATTCTCCTCTCTCTGATGGTGGAACTATGAACTTCTTTGTCAAACTATCTACTGGTGGTATTTCGAAGTTCATTATTTGGTTATTAAAGTTAGGTAAATGAGTCAGATTTGTATACACTTTTCTCCACTTAGTTAAGCGGAGAAAAACAGGGAAAAGTGTACACAAGGTTGACTCATTTTCCTAATTTTAATAACAATGGCACTTCACTTTCTGAAATACTTCTTTTTATTCTATATCATTATCTGGTCCTAATTTTTCCATCTGAATATGTTCTCCCATGTTAGTTTATTACTCCTTTTACTAATTTTGGATTAGGCTCAATGTCATGGTTTTCATTCCAGAAATGAAATGCTACTACTGACTTATCTTCTTGATCCAATCTGGTGTTTCTAAAGTGGTCTTTGACTCTGGTTTTCAGATTTCTTTTAGTTTGACCCATGTAGCATTTTTCACAATTCTTACAACTTATTTGGTATATTCCGGATATCTTAATTGGTGGGATTTCGTCTTTCTGTTTTGAATTTAGCAATTTTAAAACTGATGTTTTAGAGTCGATGTTTTGTTGCTTAAAGATCTTTTTGAATTTATTAAGTGGTTTGGGTGATATGTGAATGCAGTGAATATGCTGTTTTCTTTTTCTTTTGTAAATGTAGTTGCTTCATGAATGGTTTTCTTTAGTTTAGCCTTTTTAATTTTCTTAAACACCAGACTTTTGTTGTATGCATTTACTTCTGCTATGTGTAGTATGGCGTTTTGTTCTTTGTAGTATTCTGCTTTATCCATGGGTATGTTGACATGTCTGTGTGTAAGACTGTTTATTAATCAAGGCTTTGTAGGTGATCAGGCATGTCAGGTTTTTGAAGGTCGAGCAACGTGCCGTTCTGACATTAAATTCTCCATTTGACTAATACAATTCCCCAGTAGACCACTTGAGGCTCTTGCATCCGAGATACACCATTTGTGGCAACTTACTAATGTAAGTACTTGAGACCAGGCTTCATCATTTAACTCTTATTATTTTAGTTAATTGATGGAAATTAGTCATTTCTTCACACTAGCTGTATATAGGCTAAGGTTTTTGATAGATAGTCAACATGAAAAATTCAATGCCATGGCCGGGATTTGAACCATGGATCTCCTGGTTTCCATCCAGTCGCTCTTACCCTTTGAGCTACCATGGCCAACGTGCCGTCCTGACATTAAATTCTCCATTTGACTCATACATTTCCCCGGTAGACCACTAGGGGCTCTCGCATCCGAGATACACCGTTTGTGGCGACTTACTATAGTTAGTACTTGAGTCCCAGGCTTCATCATTTAACTCTTATTATTTTAGTTAATTGATGGAAATTAATAATTTCTTCACACTAGCCGTATATAGGCTATGGATTTTGATAGTTTTTGCTCAGGACGGCACGTTGGCCATGGTAGCTCAAAGGGTAAGAGCGACTGGACGGAAACCAGGAGATCCGTGGTTCAAATCCCGGCCATGGCATTGAATTCTTTCCTATCAAAAACCTTAGCCTATATACGGCTAGTGTGAAGAAATGATTAATTTCCATCAGTTAACTAAAATATGGAAATCACTTGGGGCAAGGACTGGTGACAATGGTGGATGAGGAAAACCCTCAAAATGAAGGTCTGTGATCTTTGCAACTGTTGTACGGGCAGTGCAGGGCCTTGCGCTGTCATGTTGCAAAAGGACACTTGCTGACAGCAATCCACGGTGCTTTGATTTGATTGCAGGCCCGAGATGATTTTTTAGGAGATTGTGTATGATGCACTGGTGATAGTGGTCCCTCTAGGCATGTAATGCTCCAAAATGGCGCCTTTTTCGTCCTAAAAGAGAGTCAGCATAACCTTACCTGCTGATAGTTCTGTTCAAAACTTCTTTGGTTTTGCTGATGTGGGATGGCACTATTCCTTGCTCGCTCTCTTCGTTTCCATTTGGTGGAAGTGAACCCAGGTTTCGCCCCCGGTAACAATTCTTGCAAGGAAGCCATCACCTTCCTGTTCAAAGCGCTGAAGAAGTTCTTCACAAGCATCAACACATCGTTCTCTCATTTCAGAAGTCAGCTGCTGTGGCACCCATCTTGCAGACACTTTGTGAAACTGGAGCACATCATGCACAATGTGGTGTGCTGACCCATGATTAATCTGTAAACATGCTGCAATGTCATTCAGTGTCATTCGCTGGTTTTCCTTCACTATGGCTTCAACTGCTACAATATTCTGTGTAGTCACAACTCGTAGTGCCTGACCTGGACATGGAGCATCTTCCACTGAAGTCACACCATTTACGAACTTCCTACTCCATTCGTAGACTTGCTGCAGTGACACACATGCATCACCATACTGAACCTTCATTCATTGATGAATTTCAATAGGTTTCACACCTTCACTACTCAAAAACCGAGTAACAGAATGTTACTCATATGACTCATCTATAAATTAATAACAGAATGTTGTTCTTCCCCGGTGCAAGTCGGAAGTGGGGCAGCCATCTTTTTACTGATACTGCGACGGAATGTGTGCATCTGCACTATGCTGCCCCCTACAGGCCATTCTGTATGCTGTTTGTAGCATGCTTACCAACTTACAGGATAACGGCACGTAATTCCAATTTGTTAATTAAAAATTTAAGGTTTTCATTTGACTCACCCTCGTAATAACACACCTTGATTTAACCCTTCAGCATTATAAATACACTGTGCTACAGCTCTGCCGCTGTTCACAAAGCAAGCAATTCATGTTAATCTCTTTTTGTAATATCCATTTCCAAGAATTTCATTGTTATTGTCTGAGTTTTGCAAAACTTTCATAATATTTTGAAGTACCAAATCACATTTTTTTGTTTGTTGTAATGCCAAGGAACGAATATTGACACTGTTGCTATGGTGAAGGTTATTGGAAGGGTGGCACCAGGCAGTCGGAGCTGTGTGGTCACCCGATATAAGCACAGTAAGCACCATTGCTAGATAACCAGATTCCTCTAGAAGTTTTGACATCTCGGACATTCTAGAAACATCCAGTGCCTATCAAGCAAGTGTTCTCACGGAACTGGAGATCTGGCAAGTAAGTTTGGTATGACTATGACAATGTGCAATAGGTGCTGTTACTGGAAGGGATTCAAGACATCCTGTGTTCAACTCCCCAGTTAAGGAATATCTGGAAGAAATGCTGTATTGGATGTATTTTGTTATGCAGCCACATTGCAGAAGAGGGTGAAGTAAATGTGAAACAGAGTGAATTGACAGTGATCAGTGGAACTGGATCACATTAGTAATGCAAGAGTGTGAGCTCAGCAAAAATCTGCCCACCTCAGTAGCATGGTTGGTAGCATGTCTGCCTCATGTTCAAGAGGTCCCATGTTTGAATCTCGGTCAGGGTGAGTTACATGGATAAGATTTTTTCTGGGGTTTTCCGTTATCCTTACAGACGAATGTCGGGTAGCTCTAAGCTCCATGGACCGTGGACACATTTGAGCATCATTTCACCCATTTCATTTACCGTCCGATATGACTTAACATTGGAGGACATAAAATTAAAAAAAGAAATCAGCAAAAGTCTCAGAGATAAATGAACTATGATATCAAGTGAGTTTAAAAACAGGATAAAATTACAATATGGTATTTCAAAATCAGCATACAAGGCATGATGAAATAGTAACAGATTTTTTTTTTTTTTTTGATTTTGCTGGCTGTATAAATAACACTGTCTTTTATTTTATTTATTTGTTTGTTTATTTTTTTTTATTTTTTTTTATTTTTTTTTATTTTTTTTGGAATTTACATCCTTTAACTTTTTAAGTCATATCAAACGATGAATGGGATGGGTGAAACGATTTTCATATGGGCCCAGGGTCCATAGAGCTTAGAGTTACCCAACATTCATCTTTCAGGATAAAGGAAAACCCCGTAAAAATCCTTATCCAGGTAACTCACCCTGACTGAGGTTCGAACTCGGGACCTCTTGAACGTGCGACAGACATGCTACCATCTATGCTACCAAGGCAGGCATTTATTTGTTGGTACTCATGTTCCTGATGCATGTTGATATTTTCAATTTTGAAGGTTTAGTTCCTTGTTCACAGTGAAAAGGGTTACATCTATGTGGGTATGTGTTGCAGTTTTATACGTTCAAAAAAAGATTGATCAAAGAATTTGTGTTAAGTTTTGCTTGAACAGTGCTGCATTCAAAATGTTGACTATGGCTTTTAGCGAACCTACTATTGTTAAGATGAGAGTTTACAAGTGATACAAACACTTTAAAGAGGGCTGTAAAAATGTGTGCCTTGAATAACTAGCACATTAAACAGGTCAAGAAAATTATGTTGGTATATCATTTGGCATATGCTAAGCAATTTTTTCAGATGTTTTTGTGCCGTGAAACATTTGGTAGCACATTTTATTCCTAATTGCTGATTTTCAACCAAATGGGACATTACATAGATATTTGCGCTGTTTGTGTGAAGCAATCTTAATGCAAACAATCAGAATTGCAGCAAACACATGTACAAATTGTATCACAGTAATGCTCCCACTCACTCTTCATCATGGCTTGTGATCAGCCGCCACATTTACAGGTCATGATCGCCTGCGATGATCCCCCTCATTATCCTAATAGCGCAAGTAAACAATTAACACTAGAAGCCCGGTAGCAGTCATTTTGACCGTTCTTAATATTTGAATAAGTTTAGCTCCGCTGGATTTTTAAAACGAAGCTTGGTCTTTCATGACTTTTCCTGATATAACCTCTAGTTTAATATAGCATAATAATTTTGGGCATGTCATCATTTACATAGATTATTAAATTATAGATGAGTCCTATTTTTTACACTTCTAATACCATGGCAAAGGACAGATTCATGTAACTGATGAAATTTTTATGATTTGATGTCAGGTCATCCCGTTCTAAAAGGCTAAAGATGGATATTTTTGCACTGGATTCAACTATTTGATACAACTGATCACACAGAAAATGAAGCTGGTTACAGTGGAGCAATATATATTACACAAATAAAAATATTTGTTAATTAATGTCCACTTATCATAAGAAGTTGATGTTAATACTGCTTTCTTCTTTGTAAAATCGATTTCATGAACACTTGCCCACATCGTCAGTCAACACACAAAAGTTGGAAGTGTGTTGACTGACGATGTGGGCAAGTGTTAATGAAATCGATTTTACAAAGAAGAAAGCAGTATTAACATCAACTTCTTAAGATAAGTGGACATTAATTAACAAATATTTTTATTTGTGTTATATTTGAAACAAATTTATTGAAAACTGTAAGGCTTGCTATATACCAGGTGCATTCCTTACAGTAGATGAACAACTTTATCCTACAAAAGGTTGCTCTTCATTCATTCAGTACATGACCAGTAAGCCTGATAAATTTGGCATGAAATACTGGATGCTTGAAGATGTGAACTCAAAGTATCTCTGTGACACTATCCCATATCTGGGGAGGGATAATCATTGGCCTCTGAACGAATCTGTTCCAGAACATGTTGTGATATCTCTAACAAATGCTTTTCTAAAAAAGGGATGAAACGTCACCATGGACAACTACTTCACTATCACTAGCTAAAAGACTAAATACGTTGGGCACTAATATAGGATCAAGGCGAGAAGTTCCTGGTCACCGAAGAAATTCCAGGGCTCCATTTTATGACAACATTCTCATGAAAATAAATTATAGTATTTTGCTAACCAGCTACCAAGGAAAGCCACAGAAATATGTAATTATAATGAGTACACTTCACAACTCATGTGCAATATCTGCAGCCTCTAAGAACCTTCCTGAAAGATTTGAGTTTTACAACAAGACTAAATATGGAGTGGATGTGACTGATGAGATGGCTCGATTGTATTCCCTTCATGCTGGTACCCACAGATGGCCAATTCGTATTTTTTAGAACATATTGGACCTAACTGCCATCATTGTTTGGATAGTGTTTCGAGAAATAACTGGCAAGAAACTTAGCCCAAGTAGGCTAAGAAAAGCCTACTTTGGAACTAGACAACTTTGTATACAGACTACTCCAACCAAAGAAAATCCATACCCTAATCGCCGACGAGATTGTCAAGTAGAACATAACTGCAGACAGAACAAAGCAAGCAATTCCTGTCATATAGTATGTGGAAAATGCACAGTAGAAGTTAGAAAAGTTCTTACACGTGTAAAATGCAAAGTATAAGTGAATATTCAAAACAATGAAAGGAACGTTCTCTGTAAGTATTGTGGGTTTGTAGAATTAAAAGTTCAATTTGCAGAAATTCAAAATGTTCTTTATTTGCGTAGAAATGCACTCTGTTCACGTACAGTACAGAATTACGTCACATACACAATTACAATCTACCAAGGTCGTTGAGCACAACAAAGAGTTCACTTTCCAAACACCAGTTTCAATTACAACTCTCATTACAACTCTGTTTACAACTACTACTCTGGTTACAACTGCTCCTTGGCTACTCGCGGCTTCCTTATATATACCACTAGTCATATTACTAGACCTTTCTGGCATATTCTTTAACAAACAAAATGAATGTTCTGTAAGACAGCACTAGATGAAACATGAATGTTTCAGGCACCTATCTTTATCTGTGTTGTTAAGCCTTTTATCTCCGTACAATCTTTATCTGCAAGCTCTGTATCTCTGCCCTGCACTATCTGCTTATGCACGTCACCATGCTATCGTAATTATTGGGTTCACGACAGTAATAACAGTGTTGTTATAATGTAATAGGTTTAATAATATAAAGATATGTATATGATTATTACTTGAGTTCTCACGTTCATAATCCCAAATATGCTTAGTTGTACTATTACACTATATTCCACCTTTCTGAGAATTTCAGCTATTTTTTTATGTTTTTTTTATTTGAATAACCATACTGTTGGTTGCTTCCGTATCGAACAAAAATGTGTTTATAGTTAAACTGCCTCCAAGGCATGACCAGCTCCCAACTTCCTAGGAAAACCAACAAACTAAAACCATAAAAAAAAATATCCCAAATAAGTGCAAAATACAGCAATGTGAAGTTAATAAATACCTTCAGTGCGGAACGATTTATGTATACAAAACATGGCGTGTACCTGAACAAATTAGGAAAGAAGAAATTAAGTGAAACCATAACTAGTGTTATCTTGGATATTAAACTGGGAGATAGAGAAAATAGTGTATATAGTCAGTTAAGTAACGAGGTAGTAATTTATTCAAAAAAACTAGGCAGCTTTTCAGATAGGTAGGTGAAAGGTAAGTCGTTAGATATCATTCATCAAAATATCCAAATACTTTCTAATAAAATTGAGCACTTAAACATATTCTTAAATGAAGAGAATCCTGATATTCTGATTCTCACAGAACATGGGCTAAAGGAATATGAATCTTCCAATACTTTTTTTAAAACTATGCAATTGGCAGCAATCTTTTGTCGGAAAAGGAAAAAATGGGGTGGTGTAAGTATATTTGTAAATAAAGTACTAAATAACAGTTACGAATTTATTGATCTCTCAACTTTAAGCATAGAAGGGGAAATGGGGTTGGCAGGTATTCATCTAAACAAGCATAAGGTAAGAATGATTTGTTATTGGTATCTATAGGCCACCAAGTGGTGATATTAATTTATTTTTTGAGAAGTTAACCCTGTTATTAGAGACACGTATGGTAAAATTGGAAACAAAAGTTGTGATTCTAGGAGACATTAATATAAACATTCAGAATAATTCACAAACAAAAATTAAACCGGAATGCTTATTAAACAAATTTAATTTAAAAATGACAATAAATGAACCAACACCTATTACTGCAAACACAACTACTACAATTCCTTTCTTGGAAGTGTTGAAAACACTGTTGTTATGATAAATTAACTTTAAAGAGAGTCGATTAAAGACACTAGACAACACTTACTTTTAAATTTTTCCAGAACATGTTTCTGAGGCTTTGCCTCTATCATCGGCCGGCTCTCGACTGGTTCTCATTGGTGTAGCTGACGATATTTTGTCACAGGTCTCCTCTGGTGGCGGTTCAAGGAACTTGCTGAACAAATCTTTCTCGGGGATATCGAAATTGAATACTTTGTTCCTATTTTTTGAAATGAAGATTTGTTCCCATGTGGATAGTTCTTGTTTTCCTGATGTATGTTTTAGTAGTTTTTGTTCTGGATTTATGTTGTGGTTTTTTTCCCAAAAATGTGTGGCAACTGCTGATTTTTCTAATTGTTTATATTTTATGTTTCTAAAGTGTTCCTTTGCTCATGTTTCTAAATTTCTTTTGGTTTTTCCAATATAAATTTGACTACAGTCATTGCATTCAATTTGATATATACCAGATTTTTTGTTAGATGGAATGGCATCTTTGATGTTTGAGCAAATTAGGGTTTTTTAAGGAGAAATGGTTGACTGGTGCTAGTTGAATATTTTGTTTTTTGACTCTCTTTAAAGTTAACAACTACTACAATTGATAATATCACAAATATTGTTAATATACCTTTTAAAACTGAAGTCATACATACACATCTCTCTGACCATACTGCCCAAAAAATCAGTTTTGAAGAAACAGCAAAAATGAGTATACAAATACCCCAACAAACATAAAGCAAAGCTACAATTCATTCAATGAAACTAATCTATTAATGCTAAAAAAAAAAGCTCTTAAACATGCCGAATGGGAAAATATCTATAAATATACAGATCCAAATGTGAAACTAAACACATTCTATGAAATACTGAAGCATAATATAAACATTTACTGCCCCCTCGTCACAGTCAAACATACAAAACCAAAAAGATTAACATATTTTCATTGGATCACACCTGAGATTAAGCAAATGCGTATTCAGCTAAAAATTGCCATTTTCCAAGCCGCTTTTTGGGTGGAAATAGATATGCCACTTATGCATGTCAACCTATCCAGGGGGACTACCTGCAACCACAGTCAGGCCACCAGTGATCTTGCACATCATGCTACTAGGTAAATTAGAGTAGTACCAGAGATTCTCAGGGCATCTCCCAACCCTGCCTGGGCAACTGTGCCAGCCAGAAACATCCAATATCTTGGCAATCAGGAACCACTGCCCCACTGAGACCAATCCATTCTGAACTCCTCTCCTTTGGTAAGGGTTCAAATGTTCAGCCTGGTGTACTTCTAGTAATATCAGAAGTACCATGAGTGCTAGTGGTCCGCAGCACTCACAGCACAACAGCTGAAGGGGTTGGAATCCTCCTACAGAGCCCATACAAAGATAGCAAGGCAAGTGTGAAAAATACAGCTGTAGTAGTTATAAGACGTGAGCATTTGGAATCAATTTTTCATTGTTTAGTTCCCTGCCACATCAGTGCTCATGTTGTGATTACTCCCTATTGCCATTGATTAATATGGGAGCTTCAGTTCTAAAAGTTGGTTTTCTGTGATACAAATCACAAGTAACCTTTTGTCTGCAATTATTCCCATATTAACTTAAAGCTGATGTTATTGACAGGTTGGAATTTTATATATATATATTTATTGTCGCGAATGCATTGTTGAGGCGAAGCGGCGCAAGGGACAAATTCAAAGAGACGTGCAGTGCAGAGATAAAAGCTCACCGAAATGGTGGGGGGGGGGGGAAGAGATTTCTGGAGAGTTTGTCTTCTAGCACCGTCTTGATTGTTTGAGAACATTCTGGATAGTGAGTGGGCTATAAATAGGGGGGCCGCAGCTCATCAGAAAAACAGTTGTTAATTGAACTCACATTCGTGAACAGCTGTGTGAGCTGTGTTGTGGTCGTTGACCTTGCAAGTTGTATTGTGTATGTGACGTAATTCTGCTACTGTAAAGGTTGACAAAATGTGTTTCTATGCAAATAAAGAGCAAAATTTTAGTGTTTGTAACCTGAACTTTTAATTTCACGAACCCACAAAGTCACAATATATATAAGCATGAACAATGAAGTGGCAGGGAACTAAACAATGAGCTTCCCAAATGCTCACGTCATTGGTAGCTACTAGAGCTGTATGTTTCGCACCTGCCTAGCTGTCTTTGTATGGCAAATTTCATTTGCAGTTGGCTGTTTAAAGATGCTTTAATAATTATTTTTCAATTTATTTTTAGGCATACATGATTTTAACATCACTTTAGCATTTCATGCATAGCTGAGTTTAAGATTCTACTTATTCTGAGATATAAAACAAATCACAGTTAATGGTATTAATAATTATATCCGGTGGTGTATACATATAATATTTAAGGTTAATTCATACAAAATATCTGTTTTGTTTCTGTTTCAAACTTCCAAGAAAGTTCTCTGATGCCAGTCACTGGTATGTTGTCTTTGAGTTATAATTTAATAACTATAGTAAGAATAGTCAATTCATAAAACTATTTGTAGTTTTTTTCACACTACATCACTTACATTTTTATTTTTTGAGGACTAGTTTCAGCAGCTGTTGCTTCCATTTTCAAAAAATATAACTGGCATAGTGTGAAAAACAGACTACAGATAGTTTTATAAATTAATTTGAATATCACTGTTACTAAATTTTTCCAAATATCACATAAATAAAGAATAGTTGAGCTTCAGAAATGGTTATGGCCTCAGGAATTGGATCTAAAGCATTATATAGGTATCTGTTAACTGTTAGGAAATATACTTAAGCAGATGATTTTCTGCTAAGCACTTTGCTTATTTCCGTATAAAACAACAGTAATATTTGGAATTATGTGAAAGGTCTTCTGTAGTTTTTAATTCATATTTCAGTAGCAAACATGTACAGACACTCTTTATAATTTTTGTTAACTTGCAGACTGTGGAGGTTATGTAGAAAATCTTGATGGTGCATATGATGCATATGGTACACTGAGGCTTAAAAACTTATGACTGCATATGGCTTATTCGAACCCAGAAGAATTATCTGCATCTCAGTACTCATCTCTATTTTAAACTTGCAGCATTTAGAGATATGGGTATGTATATTAATTTGATTAGGCTATATTTTTCGATGGTTGTTGCTTTGTTTACTGACTGAGCTTTGTTAACTAAATTTGTGTGAGTGGATCAAGGGTTTTACGGAATTTCGTCCTGGTCCAAAATATCTAGCATATGGTTGACCGTAGGTTCCAGTCATAAACTCCATAATTACAAGAGAATTGCCTTTGGCAGTTTTTGGGTATACCACAGGTATACCACTTTACAATAAGAAATCTAAAATAGAAGCCAATGGTATATATAAAACTATCAAATACACACTGGAGGTATAGAAAATTCACCTACTGCCTTTGGACTTTTAGAAAATTTGAACAGGTCTTCAAAAAGTTAAATATAAAACATTCCCGAGAAACCAGATTCAGCCTGAAGAAGTTGTTAAACAAACCTCTTAAAAATGCAATCCTGAGCACATCAAAATCCAAAATCCATCAGATCAGTTGTGAGGAATGTCAGAATCACTACATACCAAAGTGAAAAGAAACTTGAAAACCATACCAGAAGAACACCAGAGAAACAAAACTAAAACACATAGATAAATCTGCTCTAGCATACCTTTTTTGGACAGAAAATCATAACATTGGTTGAAATATAAAACTGCTGAAACCTTTTGGCCTCACCAATAGAGCTGAACATCTGGAGAAAAATGCAGTCATTAAAAACAGTAAGGGGATACTAAATTTTAAATCCTGCCACTAAACAAAGTGTTAAAACTTTGTGTCCTTGACACCAGATGGTAGCACAATCAGTCCCAGTAAGAGGGGGGAAATAAAAAAGTGAGAGCTTCAGTCACCCATTAGCTGATGAGTATGAATCCTTGAAAAATTTTCAGTTGTGTTCTAGCTTTTAAAAGTGAAAGTGAGTGTAAATAAATATGACTACTTCAATACTGCAAAACTGAATGGTTCACCGTTAATAGTGCTTCCATTTTTAATATTTAACAGCTGGTGTCTCAAATTAGTCTCTCCAGTGTACTTGAACGCCTATGGGTGTGGTTAAGTTGATAGCGAAAGAACAGAGAAGGAGCATTAAACTTCAAGCAGGTAGAGACCATCCTTCCTTCCTCCTACTGCTTAGATATCACAGAAAAGCGAAGTTAATATTGTGTTTTGCTTGTGAAGTGAAATCAATATGTTGATCATTGCCAACATAATTGATGTGAGCGAGCTTGTTAGTGCATTCCCCTCAGCGTGGAGAAATATTTGAGACACCTGATATATACTAATATTGAGATGTTATCAACTTCTGTCCTGTTAGTGAATGTCAGTGATATGATATACATGACAATATATGATTTATTAATAAGTAATACATCTTGGGCTACTCCTGAGCTGTGTCCTGGTCCTTTTACTACTAGAGTATTCCTTCAATACTTTTACATACTTGTTGTATGTACTTGCTTCATTAAATGTTTATTGGTTTCCTTTTAGTTGTGTATCTTACATAAATTTTTTACTATTTGTCAAATTTTTGTCTTTCTCTAATATTTACCTCTTATTTCAACTTCTTATCACTGTCACTTCACTCGGACTGAATTTTTTAACCTCATTTTTTTATATTTTTCACTTATACATCTCCCCATTTCTTGCCTTCTCTTTCCTTATTAAAGTTTTCTGGCACTTCTTAGAACTGTTTTTCTGATTACCTATTATTTTGTCGTACTTGATCTTATCTTCTCTACCTGTCATGAACCTACTCTATTCTCCCTTCCCTTTCTTCAATTTACTTAGCCAGTTTTGGCCTTGTGATATGTCCCTACTTATTGATCTCCCCTGCATATTTTTCATTTCTTTTCTCATTCTTAGTGTTCTCACACTTGTCTCAATTTGCTCTTTTGTAATCCTCATGTTGCCACACTTGTTTTACTCCGTACTTGCAGTATTGCAGTTGTCTTGCCCTCTTCTTAAATACTTCTTGTGCTTCAACCAGGTTATTTACTCAGTTCCCACCTAGAATCCTTTCTTATTTTCTGCTTAATTCCACTTATCGCCAATTCTGAGTTTTCTCCCTCTTCACTTCTGTTAGTAAACAGCCTCTTCTCCATGTGTCTTTTCTCTCTGAACATTTTCTCTGCATGTCAAAGTGGCCTCTTTCTGCTCTATGTATATTCCTGCTGTGCCATCACTCATATTGCTCTTTCTTGAAGTTGCTTTTGGTATTCTCTCCAACCAATTACTGATTCCTCTTATAAATGGAAAACTATAATATTTTGTTATGTCATGTTCAATGTTAAAGTCATTGTCAGTGAAAATGTAATGGAAACTGTACAAATAAATAAATAAATATCAAATAAATAATATTTTCTTTATTTTAGCTGGAAGTACAGAGCTGCAGATTCAACAAGGACTTTACATCTGACAAACCAATTTTGGACACTGTTCGACATCCAGAAAGTCAGTTACAATCATCAAGACATAGAGACAACATTGTTCCCGTCAATGTTGGCTTTTATGTCAGTCTCCGAGGAACTTTTGGAGCTCTCTCTCGTCTTGCTATAGTATATGCTGCATTCAATTATATGGGTAAGTTTTAAATTCTGTAAATACAGCTTGGTATCATAATTGATTATCATATTAATATTACACCTAACGAGAAAAAAATAAAGAAGAGGGCTGTTCTCCTTTAACAAAGTAAATTTTTATAACTTTCTTGTGCTAAGTGAATTTAAAACAATGCTATGTGATTTCAGTAGAATTTGATTATATACCTACAGTTTTAAGGAATTTAGGGTTTCCAGAGCATTTTTTATACTGTCAAAGTGCTAACATTTTTACATTGTTTTTTATATTGCAAACAAACTGAAACACACGAACAGCAAATCTTTGGTATAAGAATACCAGATAAAATCACCACATTATTGAACATGTAATGAAAACTACTCAAAACAGGCAATATTTAACTAACATCTCACAATTGAATTGGAGTGCCATCTCTTTAAACCGTTATTGAATCATCCTGTCTTGCAAAGAACAAAAACTTTTTATCATACAAATTAATACAGTTGAATTGTCATACCCTAATATGTCTTTTATTTAATAAGTATTTGGCCGTATATAGGTTGGCCATGGTAGCTCAATGGGTTGGAGCGACTGGACGGAAACCAGTGAGTTCCGTGGTTCAAATCCTGGCCGTGGCATTGAATTTTTCATGTTAACTCTATGTTTGACACTGTTTTCTCTTGTGTACAGCAATTTTCTGGTGCATGTAGTTGCATTTATTACACTGTTACAAAATATTTAATCTGTGAATGAATGTTTTATATATAAATAAAGTTATTGTAGCTTCTTGTAGTTAAAAATGTGTGAACTTGAATGTAAACACAGAAATTGGAGTAATTAATAAATTGGAAAATGTTGCACCTGTTGCTCATATTTGTGAAGAAACAACTGTTTCAGATATTAGCAAACACAAAGAAGAGCTTCAACAATTTTTGCTTAATTACAGTATCAACAACTCAAAGAGTGGTTTTACAGATTGAATCTGACGGCCTCATTTTGTCTCAGATTTATAGTGCACATAAGACTGGTCTTTCTTATTGTGCTATTCCTGGAAATATCCTTGTGCACAAACATAAATCCAGCACACTTGTGTGAAAACTAAAAAAGGAGCAAATTTTTGTGTTGCTTTCTGCAAATGCTAATGAATTGCAATATAACATGCTTCTGATTTTATGGAAACCCATTTGCACCCATTAATCTGTTAAATCAAGATTTTACTGTATTGATGTTTGTATTTTTGATCCTGTTTCATTTGATTTTTATGAAAAAATAAAAAATTATCTTGTGTGGAAAAGTGCAACCCTTAAGAAATCTCTGCTGAAGTCACAAGTCTGGAAATGACATAATCTTTTTACTCTGAGTCTACCATCTCCTGAAAAAAATATATTCTTTTTCTGTGAAGTTAAATATGAATACTGCCTCTTTCTTTTCAGATTGTTTTGCCGGTTCAGATTATCTGTGTCAAAATCATCGATGCATTCCATCCCAACTAAGTTGTGATGGATTTGATCATTGTGGAGATAATAGTGATGAACCAACAACTTGCTATCAAGGTAAGCCAACTTTAAGAATTCTATTAAATTATTGAATATCTCTTATTACACCTGCTCAAATAATCCAACTATATCTCTAGAAATGGTAGATATAATTGCTTTACATTTATATTTTTATTCCACCAAAACAAGCAAAATGCTTAATGCATTCTTGCAGATAATTTACAGAAATTTCTTTTAATAAATGTTGATGAACTATATTTTCCTGTATTCAAACAATGTGTAAAAAGCTGGTAGAAAAGATGGGGAAAAAATGGAATGAAACAACGTATAAAAACAACCTGAATAAGTACCCAAAGAAATAGAAGATTTTAGAAAAGATGGGCAAGGAATCAAAAGAGAACTAGAAGAAATGAGGGAGTGCTAACCCAGAAATGGTGGAGGTAGTATATACAGTATGAAAATTAGAAATTGGAAAATAAGAATGATCTAAGTATGGGTGTAGAGCTGGGTATATATCAGGCAAGATTTTGACTTTCTGGAACAAGACAAATAAGAGATAGAAGTAAGGACGAAGTGACAGAAAAGATTAATGTGGTTGCACTGCGATATATAATTTTAATACTACTTATAATCAGAGGAATGGAAATGAATGCAGGACTTAAGAAATAGCTGGAAGTACTGGAATAAATTGTTACTAAAATAGAGTATGGAGCAACAAATAAGCAATAAAATGGCTAGAATAGCAAAATATTTGCATTGGATTTTTAGTGAATGGTACTAAGTGATGTAGCAATAGATTGTTTTTCTCAGAGTTTTTAGTTTTTAGTTTTTTTTTTAGTTTAAATAGGCAAACCCATTTTAAGATTTCTTTGTTTTCTTAGAACTCAATTAAAATATTTAAAATCTTCAGAACACAAGGTCTTTTAAAATTCAATAACTTTTAAAATTGACTTCTGCACATATGCCTGAAAATGTATTATTTATATATAATTATGTACAAATAAGTCTGGGTGTGTCAACAGCACTGAGAAACGATAGTGGCTACCTCAGAAAATATTTTGTAGTACTTAACTACTGCAGGCATGTTAATTTTTCAATAAGCTCTCCTATTTGTTCCCCCCTTCTGGATAGGTCAACAGCTAATTGCTGGCTAATTCTCTCCAGAAGATTAGATATGATACCCACAAACAGATTTCCGTAACTGCTACATAAGGGAGTACACAGTGTATTGATATAATTACCTACAAACCTGACTCAAGTACCATTTAGATATTAGATCCAACAATACACTTTGAAACACACCCTACCCAAGCTAAGGAATTCAATGAGAAGGAAAAGAATATCTACCAGCCAACAGTACCATATTATAGTTAAAAATATTTTCTAGATACATAGTTGAAATTGGAATGTCAAAGTTAAAGTGGATGTGAGATTGTGCCGTTCATATCTGATACACTAAACTTAGACAGCAGAAGCTCACTGCTGATTTTACTACAGATTATCTTGCAGATAAATTCTGTACAGTGCAAATACATAGGCTATTATAGAAGATACATACAGTGTATGTGTTTCCAGGTGAAAGTGTATCGATATTAATTTCTAAGCTCCATTAAAAGTATTTCAATGTTGCACATTTTATTTTCAACTTTTTTCCATTATTTTCTGAATAACCCAGATTTTCATTAACTCATATAGGCCTTGGTCCCAGTTGATCTGGGTAAACAAAGTTCTACTGTACTTTTCTCAAATAGGAAGTCGTTATTCATTTTGTTTTTGTTCTGGTCATGCAAAGAGAATGGAAGTCAAAGACATCACATAATGGCTAGCTCTTAAAAATTCGGCTTCACCTAAACCTATTGTATTCAATTTCTAGTGCACCTATAAGGAAATACATTTACAATAAATCTAAATTTATAAATGTTTATCTCAGTTAATATAAAGTAGATAGAATAATAGCAATGTGTAGGAATAGTTTCTAAAAGAGTTAGTAGAGATAGTCATATGAATGCATACATCAGCTTTTTAACTCTTATAGTTAACCAATTTGAATGGATTAAAACAACACTTAAACTCTACTGTACCAAATCAGCCATAATTATGCACAACCACACAAAAGTCAGAACTCAATAAAGATCAACTGGTAATGTAATGAGGGTGACATTTATTAATAGCAGGCTTATTATTCATTTGAACAGTAAACTGAATGTAAAGTGATACCTCACAGATGTTCATAGCAGTCTTGTAACTCACTTAAGGTCATTCACCTTGACATGTACTTTGGTCACATTTGAATTCCATTCTGAAATCAATGTTTCGGTATTGGTGGTTCAGTTGGTTAGGCAATGGCCTACTAATCCCGAGGTTGAGAGTTGAAATTTGGCCCAGACCAATAGGATAGGTTGAAATCTTATGGAACGACTTTGGTATGTCGACTGGGCACTATATTGTACCTATGCCCCAAGTGGGGTATCTCCGGGAGGAAGGATGAGATGAGAAGAGACAGAGACAACCCAAGAAGTCATGACAATGCAGAAGGCAGGGTCCCTACTATTGACCAGTTGAATACTCTCCGACAGGCCAGTACAACCGGCATCCTATCCAATGTGGTCCTAAAATGGCCCTCTAGGCCGGCATGAAAACTGGAAACCGTCCTTTCAAAGGAGGTGTTCACCAGGAGCATATCATTGTGTCATGCAGTGCTGAGCCTTCTGCTGACAATTCTACCCTAAAGAGACCACCAGATGAGAGGTGATGTGAAATGATACTGGAGATAAAATGGAGGGACAGAAAACTTGGAGGATGTAATTAACCTACCCAGCATTTGCCTGGCAACCTGAGATTATGCCCAATAAAACCAACGGGCCAGGTAGCTGGCCATGGGTAGCGATCCCAGACCTCCTGAATGTAGGCCACGGACAGTACCACCTGAGCCATCCCGCTTGGTTGCTTCAAACCAATTATAATGCTTAAAAGTGTGCCTAAAAATAAACAACCCTATGTTAGTAGAATCACTGGCATGTAAAAGAACTCCTATGGGAAGAAAATTCTGGCACACTGTTAGCATTAATGTGATCCTGGCAGTTGGCAGTGTTGTGGCAAAATATTATATTTATTTTTAAACCAATGTATTTGGATTTCAAGGATTATAATGATGTTTTTACCAGTTTTTTAAAGTAAGCTTTGCTAATTAAAAAGCACATTTTAGAAATACTATCCCCCGTAAGGGGTCCATAAATTTGTTCCAGCTAAATCTTAAAAATACATACATGTAAAATTATTGCAAAAAAGGTCGTGACTTGCTTTAATGGCAACTTTTTTGTCCTCAGGTCTCAGAATGTACAGGTAGTTGCTTTTTTGAACTGTAATTTAAATTTATTAGGACGTATTACAGCACATGCATTTTAAACCAAGAAAACACATTCATAACAAAATTAGTGGTGCTGTGTTGTAACACATGATGAATTCACTTCAAAAGGTGCTCAAAATGGCCTCGATTTACTGCCAAAAAATGCCAATGTCTGTCTTTGAAATTAGTTAATGTTCTCAGGATCGCTGTTCATCTGATCAGCTGCATTTTTGCCTAATTCTTTGCTTCTCTTCGAGATATCTTGATCGGTCCTTGTAAACCCTCCACTTCAAATATCCCCACAAAAAGAAGTCTAAGGGGTTCAGGTTAGATCTTAGCGACCATTCAATACTTCCTCTTCTGCCAATCCCTCTTCCTGGAAATTCATGTCCATTGCAAGCTGGTGAGTAGATAAATGTGAATTATCTTACACTGATAATAAAAACTGGAGAGGTTTATCACCATCTGTAACTCGTTTTGGCCTTCCAGACTTTGCCTTATTTTTAACAATTCCAGTTTCATTGAATTTTTTCAAAATATTGCGTATTGTAGAATGAGTAATCCTTCGTTCTGGATGCATTTCATTAAACAAGACCCAAACCTCTCCTTGGGTCCTCCTCCTATCACCATATCTGATCATCGTTAATATTGCAGTTCGTTGTCTTTCTGTAAGTTGTCCCATGACTACTTTCAAGAAGATTTTGCAATGAAGTAAGCATTGTTGTCCTTATCAGCCTTGCTTTTGTCTTATTTGTTCAATCCAAAGCCACATATTGATGTAGCCTTTTGTTTTGTTTAATTCAAAACCTACTCAATTTGAAGCAATGATGCATTTTCCTTTGCTCAGTACACATGCAGCAAGGTCTTAATAAATTTAAATTGCAGGTTGAAAGGGTATTTGTTTTTATGCTCTGAGATGAGGACTGGAGGAGTGCAGACAAAAATAAATGTTGCCATTTAACAAAAAAGGCTCACATCCTTTATTTGTAATCATAGTAATATGAGAGCATGTTGATATCTTACGGCTTTTCTAAAAAATATCACTTCATAGAGTTGTAACAGCTTGGTTACAGACATTGTTCCATACTTTTTACTCACCCGGTATAACAAGTTTATTAGGCCGCTAAAGTGTTGCTATTGTACGTTTAAAGGATACTGCTACTAAAGCAGCATTTTTATCCCAATATGGCATTTTAGGAAGCAAAAGAAGTCATATATAACTCTTCTGAATGATAGGTCTCGTGCTTTTGATCTATGCCCTTATTGTACTGCTGTATCGAATGGGAGCTAGAGCAAGACAGCAGAGAGATATCCAGAATAGGTTGCAGACTATCAGTGAGCTACTTAGTAAGATTCCATTTATCAGAATCGTATCATGCACGACATTTCCAACATATGTATACAGATGGATTATATTCCTAGACACTTTGATCTTAATATACTGAATAAATTAAAATAAATTATAATTTCATTAATGACAAAGTAAATAAATTTACAGAATACAGTGACATTTATCACAGTAAATTAAACATCATAAAAGGTAAAATAGGGATGAATCACAGTTTATGAACTACTTTGCTACCATTAATTTTGAGAATTAATAATTATTAGAGCCTGGATTTCTAAGCAAGATGCTTAATAAGTATTTATAAATGCTTTTATGCTGAAATACAGGGATTGCTTACTTATTTTATACTTTTTAATTAAAGTACCTTATTTTATCCATATCATGTAAATTTAAAAGTAAATTTTCAATCCTAACCATCATTTTATCATTTATCGCTGAAACAGGAGCCGATATTAAGACATGAATATTCTTATCTCTAGTGTAAAGAAAGTGTTTGTACTGTCACCAATTAAAGTTCAAACATGTCATTAAGTCCTTTGAAATTTGTCTTTACCTCAGCTAGTTTTAACTTGATGGGGTTCATGGTTAAAGGCTGTATCATACTACAACATTTTGATCAACTAAAAACAGTGTTGTACTCCTTAGATGCAGAAGATGCAAGCAGCGTTGCCGCAGCACAGGAATGATTTGCTAATTTTTGCATCCAAGATACAACAGAACATCCATAATCATTTCTCCAAAATCCCTGCTATTATAACACATTTGGAAGCTCGAAATAATACCTTGGAACATTCACTTTCTTTGATAGATGAAATTTTAGTAACCTTGTCTTCAGAGACTCATGGTATTGTTAAAACTGTCTTTGAGAAACTCAGTTAACTATTAACAAAAAACCCAGGTTACCAAACACTAAAATTTCTAAAAAGCTTTCTGGTACAAAAACATATATCCAAGGGGAGTTTCAAGAAGAAGTGTGGTACTTTTCACATGTTCCTGTAACGTCATGTGACATTGATAGATCCTTTTCAATGTTTAAAAGATTTTTCCCTGACAAACGCAGGAGTTTCATGCAAAACAATCTCAAGATAACTTTTCTTGTGTATTGTAACAAGCTTACGTAGGGTAAGAATTCTTCGAAAAATTATGTTTATGAAGAAATTTTTATTTTTTATTTGCTTTTATGCTTGTTTCATTTTTCGTGCCTATATGCTTGCTTATTTTACCATTTTATTGTGCTTATAAATCTGCTATAATAATTATTAATTTGGCAAAATTAACATGCTTCACTGTACAAAAATTTCCATTTTGTTTGGATGTGGTTTTCTTCACAGCTTTTATCTTCCAACTCTGAAGGTTCATATCATTTGTATGTTTTCACATACTACAGCATAAATTAGTTAAAAGCTTAATGGCTCACTCTTGTACTAGTTGAAAATCGTAATGTATGGGAAGAATACTTATCCTCCACATATCGCTAGTAACTAGTACATTTACTACAAGAAATGTCTGTACTCTCCTGTTGTTTCCAATTACGACATTGAGCTAAAGAAATAGTATAAGTTTTAGCTAGAGATCACAGATATCCATTTTTATTTTGTGCAGTCTTGCTGTGAAACATTTTGCCTCACATGCCGACAGAATCTACTGCTGTACTAAATATCCAATTTTTCTCAGCAGAACCAAAGAAAGTAACATTTAATATTCCTCCTACTTCTTTGCATTATACTTTGGTCTAGAATTACCAAATTCTTTAAATAAAATATAGGACAGCAGTTTTCTAAAATGTAGGTCATATTGGGAAATAATTAAATGTAGGAAAATTAAACTCCAAATCTAACTTACTGCTGAAATATATATAAATAGGTTTTATATTTTCATTTTATTCATATAAGAAAAGGAGTAGCAGCAATTGTTACAGAAGCTTAACGATTATAGTTGTGTGAAGAATATATTTTATATAAATTCGGGCTTTGATATATAAACATGGCATTCTACACAACTTAAATCCTTAAAGTTATATTTTATTAGAATAATACTTCAAAGTCAATCAATGGCCTGTTTCTTTCATGTATGTATTCCATTGATATCAATGAAAAAATCCTCTCAACAATAACATTGTGTACAAAAATAGTAAGTAATTCTTCTATTTTCAAGAAATATTTTTGTAATCCTTGAGTTGCTATTCAGTTTAAGACTAAAGAATGTTTACATTCCACGAAGTGTAGAACATTTTAGATTTTGTAGGAATTCCTCCAAGATGATAGACACAAGGTAAAGATTAGAGTATGTCGGAGATTTTCCAGACATATGGTAACCATACTTTAGATATTTTCTGATATGGCTTTTACCGTTGTATTATAGTGTCTTTGATGGATTTTCTGCACTTGCATACATATACATTGACCACTTCCAACTGGAAATCTGGGTTACATAGCTTTTGAGATGTTCATTCACACTGTTGATAAAAAAATTTTGTGCAAAGCAACAGTGGTCAGTATTTTAACACAAATATTTGAAATGAACTAGGAATTACTCATTTCTGTATTCTCTCTATATGCTTGCAACTATTTAATCTCAAAATCATAAGTTGGTAGTTCAATTGATACTGTAAATCATACTTACTTGTAATGCCGGTAATATAGGACATGTGAAATAAATATTTAATATTTACAATAAACATTTTAGAAATACAATTGAATATTAACAGGAATAAAAAATTTCATCCCTAAATGATATATGATTCTTCATAGCATACATTTCTCTGTTAAGAAATTCCTCCTTTGAGTAGTAACAGTGGTCCAGCAGATGTGCCATAGGGCTGATTTAAAGGTCGTAAATGCTTTTATAGACTTCAAAGGAAGGACTTGACAGTTTCTTATATCATTTAGTACCTGCTCATATAGTCGCCACATTTGCCTAATTGAATCAGATCACAAATCCTTGAATTCTCCAGTTTAATGGATTTAATTTGAAGTGTTAAGCTGCTTTTTTTAAAAAAAAAAAATTAGTCAGAAATGAGACAAGGTATAATCATTTTTTGTAAAGATTAAGTATAAAGTTGCATTTATTTCCTAGAAACTTTTTACCCTTTGAATAATATTTTTACATAGGAAATACATTTTCTTGCAAAAAATATAACTGTTAAAAATATTATTCCCTGAAAAGCAAAAACATGAATGAGAAGTCTGTGCAACTAATCCCCCAGATGTGAGAGTAACCTAGATTTTTATGATAAACTTCTGGGAAAATATTGTCGCAAGACGCAATTTACATGGCAAGAGAGAGAGAACAGAAAGGGAAGTGAGGGAGACGGATAGCGCTAAGCCATGCCTATGCTAATGCGTAGTGCTAATGACGTGCCGAGTAGAGACGGGGTGTGGAGAGAAGTAACCAGATGTCACTGGTTTCCCCTTCTCCACCTGCCTAGAAAGACCGCGAAACTCTGGGATGAATTCGCCCGGTGTGCAGAAGCTTCCAGAACAGCTGACCGATGTATAAATAGGAGTGCGTGCAAACGAGAGTCAGTTTTGAGTCAGGGTTTACGGCAAGGTGCAGAGTAGTGAGTGCAGTGTGGACCTGCGTACTGGTGGATTGTAATTGTGTGTGATACGTAATTCTTCTGAGATCTGCAAGTGTGCCAGTTGTATTTCTACGGTAGTGGGGAGCATTTTGAATTTCTGCAAACTTGATTTTTAATCCTTCGAACCCACAAAGTCACAATATGTAGGCTTTTGAGAGTTATTGGTAGAACTTGTAGATTTAAATGCACAGGCTAATTACGATATCATCTCTATTGTTTGTTTATGATCATAGGTTTGTGTGATGAGTGACCATTGATGGAGGGATAATGATGTTTTTATAATCAAAGTATTTATGCCACTAAGCATTTAATTTATGCTAAATATTCACATTTTGACACTAAATGCACTTATACTGGCGAGCCTGTAACAGCTGGATATAACCCCAAAGCCGTACAAAATTACTTATAGAAATATATGAATGTATGAAAATTCAGAGAAAAAAAATAGAAATAATTTTGATAGAAATAACTTAGAAGGAACTCTTGTAGACTAATTTCAAATAGTTTTAAAATTGATGAATTTCTTAATTAATTTACATTATGCTATATTTCTTAAAACATGTCTTTAACATTTTGTAATCAACTGAAAATAACTTTACCTAAAATAATTTAAGTGCAGTACAAATGTCAAATAGTGTTGTTGATGTAGTATTGTGACTCTGGTACTTTAGATAGAGCACAAGTTGAAGATGATGATGCAGATGATCCACCAGTGTATGAAGCTCCACCTGACTATGACGAAGTAATTAAAGAACCCACAGCAAGCAGTCGTATAAGGAAGAAGCGTACACCTTGCCGCAGTCACTCTAGTAGGCTGAGTCTCTCTAGAGATGAGGAGAGTTCGTAAGTCCTTAAAATATGTAATAAAACTTGAAATTGCATCATTATAATTTTCAGCTTTTTCTTCATCTGTGTAATAGCAGTACTCTGAATTTTGATTGAACAGACTGAAGATATTTGGCCAGGGAAACCTGGAATGCTTACCACCATCCTCTGTTGCTTAGTAGTGAAGTTTTAGTATGAGTGAATTTTTAGTATGAAACCATTTTAATTGAGAAATAGTTGAATGAATAATGAATAAATGTTTTATATCCTACTCTCCTATTTGATAGTTATAGTCATCAATTACATTTCTTAATTCTGTTTGCTAAATTGGTTCCACTATATAACATACAAAAATGTTTTCATAACTAATCTTAATTTTAATGATTAGTGTAATGGTCCCTCCAAGTTTTATGCTTCCATATTGTATTTTTCTTCTACTTTTTTGACTTAAATTTCCTAAATATTCTTCAACTTTTTTCATCCTATTTGTCTCTGTATCAGTCAGCATTTTAATTGCAATAATTGTAACATGTTCCATTTTGTGTCCTGATATACTCTCTCTAATTCTATCCACAAAAATCTTTGTTCTTCTTCATTTCTTTGTATCCCTTAAAATTTGGCATTTAATCTCATTGTGATCACCTTTACAACTTATCAAAGCTGAAATAGAGGTTTTTATTTATGGACGCTCTTTAACTGCTGTGGTTCTCAGCATCTTTCTATATTGGGCATGAAATACTGCTTAATTTTACTCAGTTGCCTCTTTATCAGGCTTGACATTCTTTTATATGCCTTAAATCTATGACACGGAACCATCAACTTTACTTCTCTTCTGAAGGAACCCATGCTAAGGATTTTTATGCCCAAAAAATCTATTGCCCGCAACTTTGGGACAACCTAAAAGTAGTGATAAATTAAAATAAACTGACATGGGAGAACATATATGTAAAATTAAGGTCCGAGTAATGAACTTTGAAATTCCACCAGTAGATTATTTGACAAAGAAGTTCATAGTTACCCCAATGGAGAGAAGAGAGCAGACAATAGTTGGAGAGAGGTTGAAAATGGACACAACAGCTTCTGAAACTAGTCCCTAAATAATATAAAAATGTAAGTCACGAACTGTCAAAAAACTGATTACAAATATTATTAAATTTTAGATGAGTCGTATGTTTTACACATCTGCTTCACTTTCGTACGAAAGTGAAGCAGATGTGTAAAAAATACAGCTCATCTAAAATTTAATAATTTTTCGCTTTACTGTGGTGTTCCAATACAGTTAAATCTTGATTACAAATAGTTTTTTCAATTAATTTTGATGTAACTGTTACTAAATTCCTCCAATTACGCATAACTGTTCATTAACTTCGAGGAGAGGAATACTACACTGAGTGGAGAGTGTTATCAGGCCTACTACTCAGACTACATGCTTCCACCAAAGAGAAAAGGCAAGGAAAGCTGAGTAGAGGTATGCACATTCTTCACAACAGTCCATGTGTGCACACAGCTTTTGTTACAAAGGTAGCTGTGTGGAAATATTATTTCAAGGACATAAAACATCCACCCTACAGCTCCCAGTGATTTATTTCCTCTTCTCAAAACTCAGGATGAACCTTCAAGGAAAGAAATTTAAGTATGACAAAGAAGTGATGGAGAAACTTTCTTTTGTGCTACGCGAGAATATTTTCTAAGTCCAAAGGTGCACTTATACGCATGCGCAAGCAGACAGCCACCCGGTTCTCGTGTTGCAGCCAACATGAGAAACATATGCAAGACTTGTAGCCAAACTCTGAAAAAATGCCCCAAACGTAGGTGACGTAGTCTGTGTGCAAAGAAGCAGGCTAAGTTATCGCCTGGTCAAATTTTGTTACTCATGCACTACTTCACACATAAACAATCGTATGACATGACAATAATGGAGGACCCTGTAGGAAAAAGATGCAGGAGTCACAGACTGTATCAGACTGGTTTGGCTACTGCCGCGAAGTGTGCATGATGACACCAAGTATACTGCAAGGGGGGAAATTGGCGGTCCTGGCCACGTCGTTCAAATCGACAAATGCAAAATAGGATGACACAAGTTTCATTGTGGGCACGTCGTAGAGGGCAACTGGATCTTGGGAATGATTGACGTGGAAATGAATGAGGTGCGGATGACGATATGCCCCAACATATGGGATGCAAATATGCTCTACAGTCTAATTGCAGCATCCACGATGAAATTTGTGTCGTCCTATTTTACATTCGTCGATTTGAACGACGGGACCGCCAATTTTCCCCCTTGTAGTATACTTGGTGTCATTTGACATCATGCACACTTCGTGGCAGTAGTCGAACCAGTCCGATACAGTCCGTGAGCTCATTCATATATTTTCTATGGGACACTCCATTATCGTCGTGCCATAGGACTTTTTATGTGCAAAACAGTACATGAGTAACAAAATTCACCGGGCAATAACAGCCTGCTCAAGCCATGTTAGTGTTTAGTTAGCTATGTGGTGCAATTTAGGTACTACTTTGTGTTAGTCTGCTAGATAGTGTAATATAGGGACAAGTAAGGCTGTTGGCAGCATTGCGTTCAGTGGAGAAACAAGCACAGTTTGGCTGCACTGAATTCTTCAACATGGCTACATTAAGCAGTAAGTAAATAAACAAACAATTAAAAATGTTAAAAGAATGCCCTCCAACATGAAATTGCATTAAAAAGGAAAGAAAGTATATTGAAAATCATGGTTGTATATAAAAATATCAAAAAGTGTGAAGGAATTAGAAAAAAATTGCCGCATCGCATATTAGAAAGAAGATTCGAAGTGATGAATGCTATTTATGTCCATTTTGCAGAAAATGGCTTCTATTTTTGTGGAGGGGATTGAAATGTTAATTTAAAGTGAAAAGTGCATTGCAATAATGTGCTTCTATATTAAAAAGCAAAATATAGTTTTTATCCTTATCTTATCTTTTTTTTTTATTTTTTTTTTATTTGTGTACTAAACTATTAAATTGTTGAGCTGATCACCAGTATCTGGCCCAGGCCATTATATTGGTGGGCAGCCCGTTAAATTACAAAATGTGTAATACACTACTTACATTTCTATTACTACTAGCATTACTACCATTACTACTATTGCTTACACACTATTGTTCATTTCCTTTTTTCACAGTCCACTTCCATTTATTTTTCACTTTATCTAAGAACTGTCCTACATTCTTTAGATTTTTATCTATAATTTTACATATATCAGGACTTCGCTTAATTTTTGTCCAGATGTATTCTTTTTGCCAAATCTCTGTTTCCCTGCATTCAAAAAGGATATGTTCCACATCTTCCTTACCCACACACAATGAGCACTTGTCTTGCACAAACCCATTCCGTTGCCCTTTCAGCCTCCACATTCCTGCTCTCAGCCATGCTATCCCCTTCCTTTCTTCATTAATGGTTTTATCTATATACTGATCCACAACTTCCCACCCATTCTCAAGCCCCCATATTTCAATGCCATAAAGCATTCTGGCCTCGACTACAGAACTATATACTCTTTCCAACCATTTGATCTCCATCTCCGGCATTTTATATAGACACCCTCTCACAGCCATCATTGCTGCTTTCCCTTTTGCCAGTGCTGATTTCTTTTGTTTTTCCCATTTGCCTCCTGCATCTAATTTTAATCCTAAGTAAGTACAGTCACGCACTACTTTGTATTCAGCTTCTCCCTTCTTCCACTTTTCATATTTACTCAATTTAGTTCCTTTTTTAAATACTACAATTTGAGTTTTTTCGCTGTTTACCTGTGTGTAGTCTTATCTTATCTAGAAAATGGTTAAAACAAAAACGTACGGTTTATCCTTCTAAATAGGAAAGAACTTGCAATCATGTTAAAATATACCTACCATTTGTATCAAAGATTTAAATGGCATTCATAATTCTCAAAATATCTTAATTTATTTCTAGGTTTTCCAGTACTGAAGACTAGATAGGTTTCCGGCTATGAAACTACCAAGCTTCTTCACATGGCAAACAAAAGCAACTTTTCATATGGACAGAATGTTGTCACAGAATCTTGCATGAAATCATGGAAAACAGTGTAACTAAACTATTTCTTATTTTGAAATCATTTATAATAGGTAGGGAAAAACTTCGTTCATGAAGTTGCATATAAGAATGCTTTTTCAACGAATATAATATACCAAAGTAAAATGGAATTTGTAACAGATAGAGGAAATCCTGAATAGTGCATAGTGTTATCTTCTATAAATAGCTATATTGTCTCTCACAGCAGAGAATACTGTTCCATGCCCATAATTGTCACAACTCTTTATCATCTATGATTTAGAAAGAAGGGCAAATTTTAACTAATAGTGTAGCTTCCATAGTTAGGTGAAAGGAAATATTGTATTTTACCCAAAAATTTGATAATGAGATTTCAGAAATACATGCTATAAGACCTCTGATTCCTATAAAAAAAGGTAATTTTTAAAAAATGTGCGCGTGTGTGTGTGCTTGCATGTGTGTGGGAGAGAGAGAGAGAGAGAGAGCGCATGCACACGCTTGCTTGCAAGCATGTCATACATTAAAGACTCTATGTTGAGCAAATACAGAAGTGGATAGCTGAGTGAGATACCATTTAAGCACACCACACAGAGGTTTCCATAAATCCTAGTAACCCAAGTTACCTATATAGAAATTCCTTCTTTATTTTTGTTTTACCAAAACATTTCTAATACAGTACAATTTCATCAAAGCAGAACATGTTATTTATTTAAACTAATGCTCTAGACATGTTGGAAAAATTCCATTTGTCTTCTGGCTTCCCAATATAATGTTCCGTCTGATTTTGTCCAATGTGTCTGAAGTGCAGGACATTTTCTAAGATGTTCCCAGTTCATAATGGAGTTCCCAGTGCACAGCATACAATTTGGAGTCGGCATGAGTCCCATGCGATGGAGATGTTCTGCTAGACAATTATGTTGTGTAATATTTCGAAATGCAGCAACTGTTTCATGTCGAGGTAGATCTGGTATTAGTGTTCTGTCGGTGACTAATTTCTTCCAGTTTTTATCTTTTGTTATGTCGGTAATATATTTTAACCTTTCTGCCTTGAATGATGTCTTAATGTGAAGTTTCGCTGAATGGAATGATACTGGTGTTGTCCAAAAATTAAGAATTTCAGTTCCCTTTTTTGCAAGATGATCAGCTTGTTCATTTTCCATTATTCCAACATGCGATGGGATCCATTGTACAATAATTATTTTCCCAATTTCGGCAAATTTTCATAACAGATCTTTAATTTGTACAATATTGGAGTCCAAGGAGTCTTTAACATTTGAAATTGCTTGTATAGCAGCAGTAGAATCACAAAATAGAACAGCTTTTTTAAAAGAATGATGCCTAATGTATAGTTGAGAGAGTGCAAGGTTAATTGCTTTCAATTCCCCATCAAAATTTGTCTTTAATCTGCCAGCAGAGGCACAGAGGGAGAACAGTTTACAGTAGACTCCAGCTCCAGCACAATCACTATTAGTTTGCAAAGAACCATCAGTGAAGATATGAAGCCATTCGTTTTCTGGGTAATCAGTATTTATTGTTTCTAAAGCAAGAGATTTTAAAATGGGCATAGGAGTTTCGTATTTTTTCACTTGTTCTCTGAGACTTAATTTACATTCGACTTCAATATATTCAATTGGGTTTGTTGGGTATAATAATTCTTCTACTTCAGCATCTTGAGTTTCCAGCTTTCGTATAGTATCAATATGTTGGATAAATCCTTTGGTAGTTTTGAGTTTTCTTGGTTTTCGGTCATAATTTTTCCAATAAATATCTGAATATAATCTTATCAATTTTTCATACTGTATAAGAGCTAATTTATTTATTTCATGGACAATGGGATGATTTGCGGTTGCGATCTCCATTGCGATGATAGGTGTGGTTTTAACTGCTCCGGTTATTATCCTCAGCGCTTGGTTTTGTACCAGTTCTAATTCTTTTATATTTGCGGATATCAAATTTTCACAGCCATAGAGAAGAATGGGTTTAATATAAATGTTATATGTTCTATTCAAAACTGATAGTGAGCATCCCCATTTTTTTCCTGTAAGACGTTTTAGGACGTTTAATCTGGTTCTAGCCTTTTCTGCAGTCTTCTTAACATGAGTTTTCCATGAAAGTTTTTGGTCCAAGTGCATTCCTAAGTATTTAGGAGTTGTATTCTCAACAATATCTTCAGATTTGTATTGTAAGTGTATATTTGGGGTTTTGTGTGCCAGTGTGAAGACATGGTAATATGTGTTTTCAGTATTTATAATTATACTATTACGTTCTACCCAACCTTCCAGAGATTTGAGTGCTGTGTTCATGGTTTCAGATAATTTGTCATTATGATTTCTGGGTAATGACAGCCACATTACTAAATCGTCGGAATACAGAGTAGATTTAATTCCTGATTCCTCATAAAGAGGTAGGTCGTTTATCATTACATTAAAAAGCAATGGGCTCAAGACAGCTCCTTGTGGTAATCCAACCTTTTGTTGTTTATATTTTGAAGTTACGTTATTAAAACGTGTTGCACACATTCTTTGAGTTAAAAAGTCTTTTATCCAATGTAATAATCGCCCTTTAATTCCATAGTCTACTAGCTTATCTAATTGTTTAGCTGTCCATACCATGTCATAAGCCTTTCTGAAGTCCACAAATACAGCTAAAGTGGTTTGCCTTGCATCTAGGGCATCTTTAATATGCTGGTTAAGTTTTAATATTTGTTGTGTGGTAGATTGATTCTTTCGGAATCCAGCTTGTGCAGGAGTTAGAATATTATTATTTTCCAAGAACCATGTCAAACGAGCATTAATCATTCTTTCCATTATTTTAGATAGAATACTCGTTAGTGATATAGGCCGATAACTGGAAATATCATTTGCTGGTCTCTTTCCCCACCGGGGACTATCACCTAGACGTGGCGGTGGGGCTTAGCTGTCAATGATCCAGACTGTCATTCTGGAGAAGTATAGCATAGGTAGCTTGCCAGGTGACAAGAGGTGAGACCAACAAAGAATAGTCCACAACGCGGGTAACACCTACTCCCGATCAAACGCTGGCCTGACACAGCGTACAGATGTCTTCAAAATGGCAAATGAAGAAACTCTGTGCTTTCTACAGAAATCTCCCGAGGAAGTCTAAGAGACTCATCGACCAACGTCAGGTGCGGTCCTCCATTCATATTGGGGGTTATGAGCTGGTGATGTAACCGCCAAAATGTAAAATCTGGTGCCACTAAAACGGTTACGTATTTGCTCAAATGGCTAAACATCTTAATGGAAAAAACTCCGGACGTAAAAAGCAGAACATGTATAATTCAGAAATCTGTCTAAAGCAAAAAACTGCATTGGTATCGACTTATACAATACATTTTTATATGTCAATTTTTTGTATAAAACCAAACTTGTGTAATGCAGAGTGTAATGTAAATTTTAAAATTAATTAATAAGTAATTGTGTAATGTGGAAAAGCAGCATTATACATAAGGATTACTGCATTATGTTATATTATCATTATTCACTTCTCCACAAGCTAATCACTTCTTAATAGTTACTACCTGAAATCGAATCTATTCTGCTAAATTTTTTAAAATTATAATTGTCTTTTTTAAGGGTAGAAATATCATTAGCAGTTTTTGACATTTAAATTTTTCAATCTTTTATTGTATAAAGTCTTTATTAAAACCATTAATTAAATAAGTATTAATAATATGTTTACATTCTTTATTAAATTCCTCTTTATTCAAGGGCATATTTATTAATCTATAAATTAAACTATTCAAAACAACAAATTTATGTGAAAAAAATAAAAGTTTTAACCCTTTTTCACATAAATTTGCTGTTTTTAATAGTTCGATTTATAGATTAATATATATACCCTTGAATAAAGTGGAATTTAATAAAGAATATAAACATATTATAAAAGACGATTATAATTTTAATGAATTTACTCACCCTCCGTGGGTTGATAAACATTTTAAAAAAAAAATTTAAAGAGTTTGGTGTAACTTAAGTTCCTCAAAATAAATATAGTATTAAAAATGTACTACATTTCTCTAAAAAAAGATAAAATTCCTAATAATAAAAAATCTGGTATTTATAAATTTAATTGTTCAGATTGTGATCAGACGAAACGTAATTTGGAAACCAGAATGAAAGAGCATTTTCATAACATTAAATATAAACAATCTGATCAATCTGCTGTAGTAGATCATTTTTGGTCATTTAACCATGAAATAAATCCAGAAGTTAAATTATTATAACAATGAAATGGTCCGATAGATTTAATGGTTTGGAAAAAATATTTATTTAAAAAAATAAACATAGCGTAATGAATTTTGAAATACCAGCAGTTGATTCTGTTTTTAAGTTTATTTCATTTTCAGATTTTCGTAATACTGGCAAAAACATAGTAACCTCTGATAGTATCGTAGACAATGAAGTTATCTGATAGCTGAGGATGTAAACAAGGGTTTACAAAATCGATCTCATCAATTAATAAGAAAAATTTACATCTTTTCTTAAGATAAGTGAAGTTTTAGTTGCAAATAGTTATATTTGTGTAGTATTCAGTGACAAAGTAACATCATGCCTAACAAAAAATACATTCACTCAGAAGATGAACATTATCGAGGCAAGTGAGAAAGATAAACTTTTTGTTTGCGAAATGATGTTATGTTTAAAGTGCAGTAAAATGCCTATTTATAAAACTTTAAAGAACGAGGTTAAGATGAGTGATGAAAGAAGGGAACAGGTGAATGAAAAGAAAGTCAAAGGAGACAGGAATTGAAGAAATTAACTGGACTGTATGGGAATGGTTCTTATGTATGCAAGCAAAACACTTAGCTTTGTCCTGACACATGCTAGAGAGTGAGGCTCTGAAATTCACTAAAGAGATAGGAAATATGGAGTTTAAGGTATCTACAGGACAACTGGACAGCTTCAAAGCTAGACACAATATTGTGTGTAATGTGTGGTGGGAGGGAAGTGTAGTGATGAAATGAAAGACAAAATTCTACTGCTAATTATGGATTATGATCCTAAAGACATGTACAATGCTGATGAAACAGGAATTATTTTATGGCATACTGTCTTCAAAATCTCTCACAATTTAGTTAAAAAGTGTGTTGGTGGAAAACTATCCAAGGAAAGACTCATTGTACTGTTGTACGAAACAAAATGCAGAAGCCACTGGTTATTGGAAAGGCGGCAAAGCCTTATTAGACTTCAGCAAGTAACCAGCCACATGGCAAAGCAATGGATGGTGACTAGTCTTAGGGAATAGTGGTTGGGTTCTCTCAATGAAAAAAAATCTCTAAGTGTTCCTCCCAACATTAAGTTATTGAATGTAAAATTGGTTTGGTTACCACCTGGTTTAACCAGCATCAAAGAACCAATGAACCAGGGAATTATTTACACATTCAAGTCCCATTATAGGCAATATCTGATGTCTTATTTTAAATGTTGAAGATAACTTCTTTCAACATAAGTCATATCAGACAATCAATGAAATGGGTGAAATTATGCTCAAATGAGTCTAGGGTACATAGAGCTTAGAGTTATCTGACATTCAAATTTCAGGATAAGGGAAAACCTCGGAAAAAGACCTTATTCAGATAACCTATCCTGACCAAGATTCAAACTCAGGACCACATGAATGTGAGGTAGAAATGAGACACTCTTGCATGGTAAGTTTCTGTTGGATGCAGTGATGGATTGGTCTATTACGTGTTTCAAATAGGATGATGTTTGTCCTTGAGCGCTTCTAGGTGAGCAACCAATCAAAATCCTGCGGTGTTGTCATATTGCATTCCCCCTATGTGGTGTGTGACAAATGCCAAACTAATCAATCTCTAATAAATACTATTCTTGCTAAGACAAAAATTCAGATTTTGCAGAAACTGGTCCATGAGGAAGGAGAGAGTAATGTATTTAACATAACCGTAAAAACCCCATATTTTTAACTCAAATAGTTTTCCTAATACAAATAAAGTAGATACCATTATATTATAACAATGTGTTGCGACGTAATCACTGTAATGAATATCATTATTGGTTAGCATGTGTGTGTGAACGTATATTTGAAATTACTCAGAACTGAAACGTAAACATTTGACATGACGTGACAAAAGAAATAGGTACTTTGAATAAGCCAAGGAATTTGTTAAATTCAATGAGAGGAAAAAATACACTTCCTGCTGGTCTGGCAGGATGTATCTAGTCACATATCTTTGTTTATGAATGGTTTGTAATCTCTATTTAATGCTCTAGAGAGTTCAAAGCAGTATTATTCAGTTACTCTTCCATGAAAAAGTGTATCAGCTGGATCAATGAGACATGATCCACCTTCCCCTTTACTACTGCCAGAACAATCCAATTCAGTTCATGTGGGCTAATAGTATGTTGCAAGCAGAAATAATATTTTTAAACTGACTGACACTGAACGACTTATTCATGAAGAAATTAACAAGGCACACAAAAAGACTAGGAAGACTGCGTGAGACATCAGATAAACTACAAGACTACAACTTTTAGAAAGAAATAGCACAAAACGAGATTTTGGAACCTATCATCATAAATTTGCAGTACTTAGACGATGAAGACAATGACAATGATGAATTATCTCTTAACGTAAGTAACGTTCACAGCTATACGGATGCACTGCTGGTATTTTGTTGGATTAGAAAAATAAGTAATTCATAAACTATAATTCATTTTAAACTAAATATTTAAACCATTTGCGTTATATATGAATATCCATGTTGCAATTGTGATTTCAACAGCTACATTAATATAAAATTTTGGAAAATTCAGTTTGCATTGCCTTACGTCTGGTACCAAGAAGACTCACAAGTGTGCGAGAGAGAGGGAAATATAAATAGAGTGGGGATAACGAGTGGCAACTGTGAAGGCTCTAAAGCATCTGATTCGCTACAGGTGAGAACTCTTCCTATTTGAAACACATACCAGTAAGGGAGTTAAAGCCCCAAACAATCACGAAGTGCTTCAAAATAAAGAAGTTTGGAGAAGATGAAAAAAATGATTTACTGTCACTGAAGCTGTGGTAAACCCAGCAGCAATTGCAGATATAGTTTAAATACAGAACATTTCATCTAGTCCAAAGGACTATGTTTAAAGTGATAACCTCTTGTCAACTAATGTAACCTTTACTTTGACACAGATCTAATAGAAATTTTATAACTAGCTAGATATTAATCGGTGAAATGTTAGATTTGCATCTGGTCAGAATATTCTCTATAGATCTAGAAAGACTGAATTTTGATTTTGTTTCTATCACTTTGAATGAGAACATAGTACATGGCCAAGTACAAGAACCAAACTGCTGATTACTTTGTGACAATTCTTTCTTTCAGCAGGTGAAATACTGAATAATTAAAAGTAGCATGGTGGTAGCATGTCTGCCTCACATTCAAGAGGTCCCAGGTTCAAATCTCGGTCAGGGTGAGTTACCTGGATAGGATTTGTTCCGGGGTTTTCCCTTATCCTGATAGACGAATGTCGGGTAACTGTAAGCTGCATGGACCCCGGACTCATTTGAGTATCATTTCACCCATTCCATTCATCGTCCGATATGACTTAATGTTGGAGGATGTAAATGAAAAAAAAAAACTAACTTATATGTGAACATACATACAACTCTTCCTAAGACCTGTATAACTGGAATAACATTTTAATTGGCGATGGACTGCAGGACACGAGGTTTTCCATACATAGCCGCCAAACAACTTGACATGGATGAGACATAAAGGCCAGCAAGCAGCAAATACCCTGAAACAATAAATATCTAGTTCATTAAAGATGTTCAAACATCATAGTACTACACATGCACATAGCTGTTAACTGTGTGTTTGGTACCATGCTTTGTTAAATATATGGATGAATCCTTAAAAATGCACATCTCCTTACATTAGCCCTTTACTTGTTTCACATTCATATTGTGACTTTGTCCAAATTTTAAACTGTCACTTCACTCCATTTTCCTTTCACTTAAAAACATTGTTCCATTTATATAGGATGTTTCTAAATTACACCCAAAAAAACTTGGAAGTAGACAGATAACCTTGTGTGAATCATATTTTGTCAAGTAACCTAAAGGCTACGATGCTTCGTTTCAGTGCAAGATGGATATTAAGAGGAAGGAACTGGAGAAAACAGAGTACACTCATGTCAGTCCAAGAGACATATGTTATTACTACCATCACTAGGTTTGTTTACTACCAGGGCTCACTAGCATTCAGGATTATTTACAGCATGTTTGCTTACTTCCCATTCTGCCCCTTCTAACTGTTATTCTACGTACTGCTTCATTTGTAATGTGTCTTTAACTGTGAACAGAAAAGTAAGGTTTGGGAAGTACAGCAGAAATGGAACGTTACACCAGGCATGAATTAACCGACATGCATTTGGTAAAGCATTAACATGTGGTCATTAGGCGCAGAGGATTTACTGGGAAAGTTTTCTAAACTGCCAGTATCCTCAACATAAATTTATAAATTTTTCAGTATTCATCAGAGACTTGAATGGCGGTCATTACATAGGCGAACAGATGGGCAAAAATGGAGGCTCCTTGTGGAACCATACATTTTGCCCAATCAACTGAACGCCAATAATTATTTAATATTTCTTCAACATGTTCTGCTTGAATTACTACATCTGCTTCCTCTCAAAAATCAGAATGAACATGTGGTTTCAGCATGATGGGGCACCAGCTCGTTTTGGGAATCAAGTACGCAACCATCTGACAGCTACATTCAGCAATCGTTGGATAGGTCGAGGTGAACCCACTGTCTGGCCACCACGTTCTCCTGATTTGATGCCCATGGATTTCTTTTTGTGGGGCCACATGAAGGCAATGGTTTTTGAAACTGCTGTTGACAGGGAGGAAATCCTTGTAGCGTGAATTGAAAATGCAGCAGCTGAAATTACGGAAACTCCTGGCATCTTTGGAAAGGTAAGACAAGGTATGGCATGGCGCTGCACTGCTTGTCTGGAAGTCAATGGATGTGTGTTAAGCACTGTTGATGTGATAAGACAACCATTTGGAGCAATTGTCTGGGCCCCACCCCCCCACAAGCCTACTTACATCCACTCCTTTCACTAACATTCTTCTTGTGCTGAAAACGAAGCACCGCAGCCCACAGGTTCCTTAACCAAACATGCTTAAAAGAAGGGTATCTATCTGCTCCCAAAGTTTTTAGGTCTCATTTAGAAACATCCTGTATATCCAAGAAGCTAGAAACAGTGATTAAGATGTATTTCGGGAACATGTATTTCCAACTTCAGAACACGTCACACTGAACTGTTTTGTTGTTTCTGTTGTGATGGTGGTCTATATGGCGGCATCATGTGACGGTGAAATGTACCTTCAGAGGATACTTGGTGGCATTACATAAAAATTCCTTAACTGTCGTTTGTGTTTCAAAATGAAGATCTTTTCCCATATGTCCAATTCTGCTGCATCTTATGTGTTCATTTAGTTTGGTTTCTAGATTTCTTTTTGTTGTTCCTATATATACTTTATTACAATCAGAGCAATTGATTTTGTAAATTCTAGCTTCTTTGTCTTGTGGTCTTTTGCTCGTAATATGAGATGCTTAAAATACAAACAAATGGATAAATCTGCAATTTCACAACATTTCTGGACGACCAACCGCAACATAAAACCAAACATTAAACTAATCAAACCAACCAGTCATGCAGCAGAAGTAGACACATGGGAAAAGATCTTCATTTTGAAACATTAACAACAGTTAATGAATTTTGATTTACCACCACCAAGTATCCTCTGGAAGTACATTTCACTGCCACATGATGCCTCCATTATAGACAACCACCACAACAGAAACAGCATCAGTCAATTGGATGCATTTGAGGATGGGAACACATGACCCCAAAACATGTTAACAGATTAAAACAGGTGACAGTGTTACTAGTACCAACTCATCTTAAGACTATACAACCTAATTTAACTTTTGTTGAGACTTGCTTATCTCAAACTGTTACTTCCCAAATGCAAACTAATTCTATTTATATATCATTTAATTTTCCTTGCATCATAATGCAACACCCACAACACAGCCTCTTCTTCCAGATAGTTCGCTTATTGGGGATTGAACATACAGCAGCTTGAATTCCTTGCAGTAACTTCAGACACTGTAAGATGCCACAGAAATGTACTTGTTAACTTGTCCATTCAAGAACTTGCTTACTTTGCTAAACTGACTGACGATGCTGGTTATTTGGTGATAACACCTCTGATTATGCATGTTTGGTGGAACTTAGTAACAGTGACATCGAAATTAATCGAAAACAGCTATTTGTAGTCGGCTTTTAACACTCCCATCACTTACATTTTTATTTTATGAGGGACCAGTTTTGGGAGCCATTGCTTTCATTTTCAACCTTAAAGGTCCAACTATTGTCTATTGCTGTTGTTGTCTGCTCTCTTCTCTCTTGTGGTGCAACTATGAACTTCGTTATCAAATTATCGACTGGTGGAATTTCAAAGTTCATTACTTAGTCTTTATTTTTCTCTCATTTGTAAATTCATCCAATCCACTATATCTTTTGCATTTTAATGCATTTATCTGCGCAATAACTTTACTCTTAATTTCACTAAGCACCACTAAGTTGCATACTTTTTTTTCATTTATTGGCACATATTGGGTTTGTTTTATTCTATATTTATATAGTGCTCATTGCAGTGTTTAGCTATGTTTATGGGATCTTGTATCACTTGGTTGTTTATTTCAATGAACATATTTCCTTACGTGATGAATTAACAACGTTCCATGTAGCTTTTATTTTATGCATTTTTTTATTTTTTTGTTATGCAACCTTTTTTTTTTCTCTTATTACATTATTTAAAATCTTATTGTATATTTCTATTTAATTATAGGATTTAGCATCAATATTTGGGTGCCTTAGACTATTCAGAAACTGAATACGCTTTTCGGAGATGTCTATACCTTTAGAGGTCCAAGTCTTACCCTTTCACTTCTTTAATTTCACTTTGTGAAATGGTATTGTTGCATCTGAACTGTTTCTTGAAATGTTATAAAAGTGTTTTAGTTAATTGATGCAAATTAATCATTTCTCCACACTAGCCGTATATAGGCTAAGGTTTATGATAGATAGTGTCAACATGAAAAACTCAATGCCATGGCCGGGATTTGAACCACGGATTTCCTGGTTTCCGTCCAGTCGCTCTTAACCTTTGGCCTACCATAGCCAATGTGCCGTCCTGACATTAAATTCTCCAGTTGACTCATATATTTTCCCGGTAGACCACTAGGGGCTCTCGCATCCGAGATACACTGTTTGTGGCGGCTTACTATCCTAAGTACTTAAGTTCCAGGCTTCATCATTTAACTCTTATTATTTTAGTTAATTATAAAAGTGTTCTAATTTATTTCTTTATTGTTTTGCATACCCACTCATTTTATTGAATTTATATTTTTCTTAGAGCGTCAAGTGTAGTGTTATTAACTATCCTTTTAGTTTCTAGTATATTACCTGTTTAAGTTTCTTGTTTACCTAAAGTTGTAGTTTTAATTAGTTGTCCACAACGATCACTAATTCCCATTTTTACAATATTGCTACTCAACTCTTCTAGTTTTAAATTTGTATACATGTGATCGACACAGGTGGAGGAATGATTAGTTACGCTTGTGGGCTACGTTTTTATTAATGTTAAATTGTTTCTCTCTAGCACTTCTAGTAATGGATATTTCCTTTTACTTTCTATAAGTGCATCTATATTGATATCTCCAAAAACAATTATATGTTTAATTTTTACTATGCTATACAAGCAGTCTTCTAAAATTTTAAAGAAATTTTTTTTTTAAGTTAATTGGGAGTCGATTAATAACAAAAAACAACACTCACTTTTAAATTTTCCCGGAACCGGTTTCTGAGGCCTTCCCTCTATCTACAGCCGGACATCGACTAGTTCTCATTGGTGTAGCTGGCAATATTTTGTCTTCGGGCTCCTCTGGTGGCGGTTCGAGGAACTTGCTGAACAAATCTTTCTGGGGATGTCGAAATTGAATACTTTGTTCCTATTTTTTTAAATAAAGATTTGTTCCCATGTGGCCAATTCTTCTTTTCCTGTTGTATGTTTTAGTAATTTTGGTTCTGGATTTATGTTGTGGTTTTTTTCCCAAAAATGTGTGGCAACTGCTGATTTTTCTAATTGTTTGTATTTTATGTTCCTAAAGTGTTCCTTTGCTCTTGTTTCTAAATTTCTGTTGGTTTTTCCAATATAAATTTGACTACAGTCACAGCATTCAATTTGATATATACCAGATTTTTTGTTAGATGGAATGGCATCTTTGATGTTTGAGCAAATTAGGTTTTTTAAGGAGTAATGGTTCACTGGAGCTAGTTGAATGTTTTGTTTTTTGAAGACTTTTTTGAATTTATCAAAGGCCCATGGATGGTAAGTGAATTTTTTGAAGATCATTTTAGTTTCTGAGGCTGAGAGGGTTGTGGTTTCCTTTAGTAGTTTCTTCTTTTTTGCTAAGTTCACTTTTTTGTCTACTAGTGATTTGGGAAAGTCATTTTTCTGTGCTATTTCAATAATTTTGTTGTATTCTATTTTGTATTCTTCTGCTGTGAGAGGGATGTTGACCAGTCTGTGTGCTAAACTATTAAAGATTGCCTGTTTGTGGGATCTTGGATTGTAGCCATTAGCTTTTATGTAGTTGTCTGTCTGTGTTGGTTTTCTGTAAATGCCAAAGTTTATTCTATTTTTATTTCTGATTTTTTTTAGATCTAAAAATGGTAAATACTCGTCTTTTTCAACTTCTACAGTGAACTTGATGCTTTTTTTTTTCTTCACTGTTATTTTTTCAAGTTCACTGTAGAAGTTGAAAAAGACGAGTATTTACCATTTTTAGATCTAAAAATAAACAGAAATAAAAATAGAATAAGCTTTGGCATTTACAGAAAACCAACACAGACAGACAACTACATAAAAGCTAATGGCTACAATCCAAGATCCCACAAACAGGCAATCTTTAATAGTTTAGCACACAGACTGGTCAACATCCCTCTCACAGCAGAAGAATACAAAATAGAATACAACAAAATTATTGAAATAGCACAGAAAAATGACTTTCCCAAATCACTAGTAGACAAAAAAGTGAACTTAGCAAAAAAGAAGAAACTACTAAAGGAAACCACAACCCTCTCAGCCACAGAAACTAAATTGATCTTCAAAAAATTCACTTACCATCCATGGGCCTTTGATAAATTCAAAAAAGTCTTCAAAAAACAAAACATTCAACTAGCTCCAGTGAACCATTACTCCTTAAAAAACCTAATTTGCTCAAACATCAAAGATGCCATTCCATCTAACAAAAAATCTGGTATATATCAAATTGAATGCTGTGACTGTAGTCAAATTTATATTGGAAAAACCAACAGAAATTTAGAAACAAGAGCAAAGGAACACTTTAGGAACATAAAATACAAACAATTAGAAAAATCAGCAGGTGCCACACATTTTTGGGAAAAAACCACAACATAAATCCAGAACCAAACTTACTAAAACATACAACAGGAAAAGAAGAATTGGCCACATGGGAACAAATCTTTATTTCAAACAAATAGGAACAAAGTATTCAATTTCGACATCCCCCAGAAAGATTTGTTCAGCAAGTTCCTCGAACCGCCACCAGAGGAGACCGAAGACAAAATATTGCCAGCTACACCAATGAGAACTAGTCGATGTCCGGCTGAAGATAGAGGGAAGGCCTCAGAAACCGGTTCCGGGAAAATTTAAAAGTGAGTGTTGTTTTGTGTTATTAATCGACTCCCAATTAACTTAATTTATACAACAACACTGTTTTCAACACTTCCATGAAAGGATTTATAAAATCTTTTTTTGTTTGCAATTAACGGACTATACACCCCTAATGTTATAAGATGTTTCTTTTCTAAAGTAATCTCAATTGCAACTAACTCACAACACATTTCAATACTTTTTTGTAGTCAAGTTCTTTATATTTTAACTCATTTTCGAACATATATTAAAACTCCTCCACTTCTATGTTTTTCCCTGAATAAACTGGACCTAAAGTGTAATTTTTGTAACTATTTACCATTATTTCTTCAATCTTAAGTCCTTGTTCAGGAAGTATTATAACATCTAACTGCATGGTTAATATATTTTGTTTAATTAATGCCCTTTTGTTTGCAATGCTTCGAATACTCTGATGAAGTATTTTAAAAGTTTTTTGTTTAAACTTACTTTTTGTTACTGTGTGTTTTTTATAATTAAAATGATTTTGCAAATTTAGGTTAGGACTAACTTGTACCTTACCTCCTGGTACTTGTGTACTTACTGTATAATAACCTATTTTATTAGTGTTTAATATGCTATTTGCACTTCTCATGCTTAGTTTCCCTGTACTTTACATAGATTAATTACAATTTTCATTATTCTTACTAATTTTGAAGAATCTTCTCTGTTCAAATGCAACCCGTCTCTACTAATACATTCATTTCTGATTTGTTTGTCTATGTCGACAAACACACACTTCAACTGCTCACACATCCAATAAAGATTTTGGTTTACACTCCTTGTAATGTTAAGATTAATATCTCTTCTTTTGATTACACCATTTATAACCACTAATGTTTTCGGGTATATATGCTTAATGCACTATATAAATCCCCCATAACCTCTTCAAGACAGGTAGCTTGTTTGAGGTCATTTGTACCCACGTGTAAGTATATAATTTCAGGAATTTTTTAATCCCTGCCCCTTTCTGATCTAATTGGTATTCTAGTCAACTTGTCCTTATACCTCTTAACACTCACTTCCACCATTCCCCATAGATCCACGTGTTTAATTATTAAATCCCCCATCACAACCACATCTCTTTTTCAATTACCTTTCACTTGATTTTTCACCTTTTCTTCTTGTTTGTTCCATTAGCAGATTGATGTTGTTTCTTTTGTGTTCATTCCCTCTGTGACCACTGTTTCCATTCCCTCTGTTTCCCGATTTGTATTTTCTATGTCTTATAAATAGCTGAAGAGATTTTTTGTTTGTAGCATTTGTAGCTTTTGTTTTGGTGTAGCTTCATATTGCACTGCTTTCCGTCTTGATGTTACACACTCCCTGTTTACGCTTTCATTTCATTTAATCATGTTTTCCAAATACATGATTTCTTCTTTTTGTTGTAGGATTTGTTTTCCTGCTACCTGCAGCTCCCTTGTAAGAATCTTAATTATCAGCTGTAGCGATGATTTGTTTTCCTTTTCTTCTGCTGCATCAACGTGCCTCGTTTCTTAGTTCATCTGCTGATCCAAGTATTTTGTTGATTTTTGTCTTTGCAGAGGTTTTCCACCATACCTTCACTTCTGCGTGCACATTAGCAGTTTCTGCTTTTACTGTAATCCCATATTGCATATTTTCATTGTTTTTATCATTTATTACTAAAAAAAAAACAAAGTTTCATTTTATAGCATTGCTGTGCCGCCATGTTTTTTTTTCACCATCTTGGAGACCGTATATAATAAGTGGCTGGTCAACTACTGGTTTCTTTTTGTTCTTGAGTTGATATTCTAAGAGATACTTGAAAGTTCTTATCATATCTTCAAGACCGGAATATGCACAAATATGACAATATTAAATTATATTACAGGTTGCCCAAGAAGTTTCTAATCAGTTATGGGAAAACGTTAATTTTTGTCTCTTTGTTGTATGTAATCTGGAAATAACTACATAACAATAAATAAATTTAAGTTGCAGACTCAATGGACTGCCCTTTGCTGGACAAATGGATATCAATGCACACAATTAACCCAGCAAAGTTGCAGCATGCATTCAAGTGCACTGAGGAGAGATAGCAACTGTGCTTGGATATGGAGAGCAGTCACGTTGAACTACTGTAGTTTAATTGAATTATGGTGGCCTCTTTGATATTAACATTTCATTTGAGTTAAACTTTTCCTTCCCAGAAAAGGTTAGAAATTTCTTGAGCATCCTGTATGACTGCTAGCTTAAAGTTGGTACAAGTGAATCAGTAGCATTGCTCTATTTCAAATTGAAGACTTGCAGTAGATTTTATTAAAAACTAGTTAAAGAGGTTTGGAATCAGAACTGAAAAGTTCAATGCCATAGCTGGTATATGAACCACAGATGATCTGCTCAACGCACAACTGCTCTACCACTACATTACTACGGCAACATCCTGTCATGACAAATTCTCCACGTGATTCACATCTCCCTGACAGACCACAAGGTCACCACTAAACTAGTCATGCAAGATTCAGCATTTTGGGAAACAGAATTTTCAAGGCCTAAGTTAGATAACCCATCTGTGACAAAAAGCAGGACATCATCATACTTATTCCATGTAGCACTAAGGAATTTGGAATTTCTAAACAACTGTGCCACTATGGAACTATTAAGCCTTTCCATTTCTTCCACTGCTAGAAAAAGGATACTACAGGGGTAGTTTTCACCGTTTCCATAGCTCTGATGACAATGTTGGTCACGTAATGTCCCATTGTATCAGTTGTTTCACCAATGGAACTCCATATTTTCTTCCCTGCAATTTTGCTTTAATCTTCTGCATGGCCTCTTCATACAAAACATTCAGGTAAATTTTTCTTAAAGTGGATTCCAATGGAATCTTTAGTGTCTTTCTGTAGAAACATCTTGGGAGACTGGTTTTCCAGTTTCCAGAATGGAATTCTCAAACCAAGAAAGCCTTGCATAGATCCAGAGAAAACAGATTGTGTACTGGATATTGCAACTGGTGTCGAGATGAAATTGGCCTTAGAAACCTTACATTTATGTTTTGCTATCGCAAAACGTTGAGTTATGAAGCACTTTTTTTTTTCACGGTAAATGGATTTGACTCAGATTTTGCTAAAGAGTATTCTTCAATCAGCAGAATGTGAATCTGAACTGAATTCACAAACAACGCTGTATAATGTAGTAATCAACGAAGGTTGGAGCTTTGAGGTTGAAAATGAACACCACAGCTCCCATAATTAGTCCCTCAATAATATAAGAATGTAAGTGGCAAAGTGTTAAAAACGGACAGTAAATAGTATTTTCAATTAATTTTGATGTTACTGTTACTAATTCTTCCAATTACACATAAAAGGAATATTGCCTAACTCCCGGGCACTGTTACCGCTGCTTTTCTATAAATCTTTCACTCTTTAATATTTGCCTTAGCTGAAAACTTTAAACAACGATACTTACTTACTGCTGATACCTTGGAGGCTATCATAAAATCTTTCACAAGGGCACCTCGTCAACATGTTGAACCAAGTACCGACACAAACAGAAGATACAGGAATGTGCTGTAAGACAGAGAGATCATTTAATTAATTAATTTTTAAATAAGTACCAAGTTACAAGTCATGTTATCTTAAGACCCAACAGATTTTATATGCCCTGCAATAACTGAATCACTTATTGCACTGATAGCATTTATTTTGTGAAAACAAAAAAAAAAAAAAAAAAAATAATAATAATAATAATAATAATAACAATAATAATAATAATAATAATAATAATAATAATAATAATAATAATAATAATAATAATAATAATAATAATAATAATAATAATAATAATAATAATAATAATAATAATAATAATAATAATAATAATAATAATAATAATAATAATAATAATAATAATAATAATAATAATAATAATAATAATAATAATAATAATAATAATAATAATAATAATAATAATAATAATAATAATAATAATAATAATAATAATAATAATAATAATAATAATAATAATAATAATAATAATAATAATAATAATAATAATAATAATAATAATAATAATAATAATAATAATAATAATAATAATAATAATAATAATAATAATAATAATAATAATAATAATAATAATAATAATAATAATAATAATAATAATAATAATAATAATAATAATAATAATAATAATAATAATAATAATAATAATAATAATAATAATAATAATAATAATAATAATAATAATAATAATAATAATAATAATAATAATAATAATAATAATAATAATAATAATAATAATAATAATAATAATAATAATAATAATAATAATAATAATAATAATAATAATAATAATAATAATAATAATAATAATAATAATAATAATAATAATAATAATAATAATAATAATAATAATAATAATAATAATAATAATAATAATAATAATAATAATAATAATAATAATAATAATAATAATAATAATAATAATAATAATAATAATAATAATAATAATAATAATAATAATAATAATAATAATAATAATAATAATAATAATAATAATAATAATAATAATAATAATAATAATAATAATAATAATAATAATAATAATAATAATAATAATAATAATAATAATAATAATAATAATAATAATAATAATAATAATAATAATAATAATAATAATAATAATAATAATAATAATAATAATAATAATAATAATAATAATAATAATAATAATAATAATAATAATAATAATAATAATAATAATAATAATAATAATAATCACTGCATGGATTGTTAGAATGAGACAAAACTTAGACTGAGGATCAGGTAGCACTCAATAATTTATAAAGGCAATAAGTAATGTTTGTTCTAACACAAACAAACCTGTGTACAAAAGTTTTTAAAGTTACAATCAGGACTGAAAACTTCCAACACCAAAGAGGGGATTTAACAGTTCTGATTCTACCTTTCAAAAAGCACTCAAGTTTAATGTTAACATTTGACATTAAGCTTTCATCCCATTTGTATTATAAAATATTTTTTATTATGTGTTTTTAGGCTCTTTTGCAATCCATGCATTCTTTGGATAACAAAATTCAAGGAATACAAAACAAATTAAATTTTTGAAAGTAATGAGTCGGTAATTCAAAAACAAACATCACTTAAATTATCCTTACTTGGACATGTTTCGGAGAACGTTTTGTCCCCATGGTCAGCAGTTATCCGACTGGTTGGATCCGTGGTTTCTTGAAGTGGGCTGGTTAAGACAGTTCAGGAAATTCACATATCATAACAGAATGCATCATAAATTCAACAAGATATTCAAGAAGTACAACATCACCCTAGCTCCAATAAATAATTTCAGTTTAAAAAACGTATTATGCAACAACCTGAAAGACCCAGTACCTGAAAACAAAAAATCAGGTATATACAAAATCAACTGCTTGGATTGCAATAAGTTCTACATAGCAAAAACCAAAAGAAGTTACATATTAGGTTACAGTAACATATGAGATGCATGAAATACAAACAAATAGAAAAATCAGCAATAGCTCACCATTTCTGGTCCACCAATCATGAAATTGTACCAAATATAAAACTATTAAAAACAGCCAGTAATGCAGCCGAACTCGATGTTTGGGGAACGTTGCTAATTATAGAAAACAAACAGTATACTTTAAATTTCAAATTGCAGCCTGAAAACACTCTTTGGAAGTTCATCTGACAGACAACAGATGCCGCCACAGACAACCAGATCACTTCAAGAAACCACGGATCCAACCAGTCGGATAACTGCTGACGATGGGGACAAAACGTTCTCCAAAACATGTCCAAGTAAGGATAATTTAAGTGATGTTTGTTTTTGAATTACCAACTCATTACTTTCAAATGTTAAATACATCACTGTTTCTAACCTTTTGCTTCAAATAATACAAATTAACTATGTTTATTTACAGGGTGCAGCACATAAAACCGGCCTGTCAAAATAATATGGTTTATGCGTTATTTACAAATGTTTGGTTATATTTGTATATTGCATTTTTGGCAACAATTAAATTATCTATCTTGCTACCAAGAGATGAAGAGTTGAGCCAGGAGTTGACACATGTGATGGTCAGCTGCAGCTGCAGTGAGTGAAACTTGTTGGAACCAGATGAGAAAAAGGCATCATTGTCTAAAGCTGTGCAAGTGTTGATAGTAACCTTTAGATAGGTACATAAGTAGGAAAAGAGGGAGAGTATATATGCTTTTTGTAGATTTCAAAAAGGCTTTTTAACGCATAGTGAGAGAAGCACTGTGGTAAAAATTACAAAGGAAAGGAGTTAGCAAGGAATTTACTGTAGGGTTAGAAAAGATTTATGAGGTAATAAAGTTTGGAACTAGAAAAATAGAGAAGAATGGGCTAACAGAATTAGTGGAACAGAGAATGGAATTAAGACAAGGCTGTAAACTTAGTCCTGTATTGTTCAATTTGTCTATAGATGATATAATAGAGAGGATGGAAAAAAGTAACAAGCATTGCCCAATTATTAGGAACAAGGATTATTAGTTGCAGACAACTTGGCAATAAGTGTCTATAACAGTGATAAGATGAAATTATCAGTTACAGTAAGGAATGCAGGATAAGAATCAATATAACAAAGTCAAAAATAGTAGTGCTTAAGAAGGGTGACAAGTGAAGATGAAAACCGGTATTTAAATGACCAAAAAGTGGATGTGGTAAAGGAGCTTGGTTATTTAGGATTGAGAATGTGCTATAATGGAGATTCGGGAGCAAATAGGAGAAATATAAGTGTGAAAGGGAAGATAGCAATGTCTGGGGTAAGGAGATGCAAATACAAATTACCATATATGTCATTAAAGTGGCTTGAAAGAATACAGGATGTATATAAATATCGGGGTTTTAACTCTTTATAATACTTATTACATTCAACTTACGGTTATAAATGATATATCAAATGAAAAAGGAACTCAAAGAGTTTTACCAAGAACCTTATAAATGTTCAGTGTGACTACCCTTTGTCACACGGCACACATTAAGTCTGCAGCTGAGTTCTTCCCAAACGTTGATAAGTGTGTATTCAGTAATTGTAGCAACAGCTGCTTTAATCCGGTTTCTTAATTCAGGGAGGTCAGCTGGTAGCAGAGGCATGTACACATGATCTTTGATGAAGCCTCAAAGGTAAAAATCGCATGGTGTTAGGTCAGGAGAACGTGGACGCCATGCATAGCAAACCCTGTCATTTTGGATCTTGCGGTCTATCCAGCGCTCAGGTACAGTGATGTTTAACCAATCGCTTACTTCGTTATGCCAGTGAGGTGGCACACCATCTTGCTGGAAAATGAAGTTCTCTGGCTCATTGAGACAAGAGCCATTACTCTACTGTATCAAGGTAAGAAGTACCGGTTACAGTAGGTTCACCAAAAAAGAAAGGCCCATAAACCTTTCGCCGGAATAGGGCAAAAAAAAAACATTCACTTTAGGGGAATCTCGTTGCATTTGTACCATCTCATGAGGATTTTCTGAGCCCCAGATGTGCACATTATGAGTGTTAACATGTACACTAAGGTGAAAGTCGATTCATCACTGAAGACAACAGGATCCATAAAATCGTCATCGTCATGAAACACCATGTCATTTGCAAAGTTGGCACGTAATCCATGGTCTGTCAGCTTAAGAGCCTGTAATAACTGTAAACGGTAAGGACATAGCCGTAAGCGTTTTCTTAAAACTTTCCATACAGTTGACACAGGAACTTGAAATTCACGACTAGCCTTTCGGACTGATTTCTTTGGACTACGAGTGAACGACCCTCTCACTCGCTCAACAGTATCTTCACTTACTCTTGGTCTCCCCGTGCTCTTCCCTTTACAAAGGCAGCCAGTATCTTCAAACTGATGATACCATCTACGAATGTTATCATCACTAGGAGGATCACAACCGAACTTAATGCGGAATGCACATTGCACAGTAACTACAGATTCGGTCTTTGCAAACTGCAAAACACAAAACGCTTTCTGTTTACTAGTCACCATCTTTGCTACTACCGCTGTCTAGCAGATTGCGGCAGAAACATTGCACGCACATGTGCACTAGTGCCAACAATCAAAACTGTTTGAGTTGCTTTTCCATTTGACATATCATTTATAACTCTAAGTTTAATGTAATAAATATTATAAAGAGTTAAAACCCCGATATTCATTTATATACACCCTGTATATGCAAGTAACAGTAGAATCAAAGATGAATATGATGTGGAATTATGGGGGACTAATGAGATAAGAAGGCATGTTGAACACACACATGCAAAGTTTTGCAAATAGGTACTAGGTTTGAATAATCAACACCAAATGGAACTTGGAAGACTCTGCAGAAGTGGGATAATTGTAGAAATATGCTTAAAATAATGGTATAGCTGTATAAAAAAGGATGATATATTAAGGATCTGTTTAGAACAGAAGAACTCAACATGTAAGGATAGTTGGTGGTCGGAGCTAGAGAGAATGTTGGATAGAATAGGGATGGAAACAGACCACTATCTCTCTGCACACCTGATTTACAGAGACAAATGAAAGAGATAATCCCAAGAAGTCCTCGTAAGTCAAGCATGAGATTGAGTCAACAAGTTCATGCAAGTGAGAGAAGTTGCAGACGTGTTTTAAGTGGACTGAAGTTAAAACCATAGGTGTTGTGCAAGAACTGAAGGAGCCTGGCCAGCAAAAGAGGGTGCATTTCTGTACATAGCTATTGAGAAAGGTTGCCATTGGTGTCTTAGATGCACTGACGCTCATGAGTGACAAAATTTCATTTTATATTAATTTTATGTGTTGACTTTACAGGCCGGTTTTACAAGCCACACCCTGTAGAATACAGCACACTGTTAAGATTTCAGGATTATAATACAAAATTATTTCTTGCAAACTAATACTGTTCATAAAAGGAAAAATACACACCAAAACAAAAAAATATTCTTCCATGTTTATAGTACTGTAAGCCTATGCTTCTTGTATATTTACAACATGCTTTACTACGTATCTCAAATTATCTGTGTTCAACCAGGAAAAACCCACCAAAACATTTTATACCCCTGCATCTCTTCCCATTTCTTGGATGGTGCCAATTTACATAACTGGCTATGATCAGTCGTTGCAGGAAAAGGTCCTGTCATTCTTACTATCCATGTTTACAAGATGTGTTAAAAAAAGAATTTGGTTGTTTTTTGCAACAATACTGAAGCAGCCCCTTCAAAAATGCAGACTTCTCCTGTGACCCTTATCAAAACTGCTTTATGCAGTTTCTTCAATGTTCTGAAGAATATTTCAATCTTTTCGTTACATAACTATTGCTTATGCTTCTCCCTCTATTTTTACTGCACATCAATTTCTTCTTTACCATAATACCAGACATCACACTGCAGTACTAACAGCTGGGAAAAAAATAACCAGTCCTACACTACTAATATATAATTTTGAGTCAAACTAATACTCAGTGCTCCACTTATTGCTAGTATTTACCTAGAACATATTTTGTTAGAATCTTCCTACACTACTGTTTATTCAAACCAGAGATCCCAGTGATGTAAACAGAAGGATGTCCTTCTACTTGTCATGAATCTAAGCAAATACTCTTACATAATAGTAAATAGTTCCTTATCCCATTCACATCATTTGACAATCAGGGCTCGCATGTGCCTTTTGGGCACATGAATCCTATGATGAGCTCAGCTTGCTAGGTTGCATTGCTCCATATAATTCCATGTAATTTAAGTTCCTTCTTGTAGATGTCATTTGCATACATCTGGCATGCAATGCTAACATGTGATATTTGTAATTCTGCCCAGTATGATGTAACCCACTGTGTTTCAACCAACACAAAAACAACTTTATCTTAGTATTATTTCATTCACTTCAGTAGCAATCATGGCCACAAGAAAAATATGCACGGATGATAACAGTTTGAGAAAACTGATACAAAGTATAATAAAGAGTGAAATTGAAAGTACTGATTTATCTGAATATGAAACAGAGTCTGAAGAAGGTTCTAGTGACAATGATAATGAATCTAGAGCAGAAAGCAGCAAATAAAATAATTATGAAGCCAATGAAGGCATACCAGGCCCTTCAAAATGCATTCACATTATGAAAAAAAATCAGTATGACTAGAATTGGACTAAAACTGACACAACCCCATTCTCTATTCTTTTACTGAAAATAGTAGCATTTGTAATGACTCAATGAACAAGTATGTATCAGAGATACTGTCTACACATTCAATTTTTTCAAAATACATCAAACCTTTGTTTGACAAAATTTGTGACAAAATTAATGCTTACACTACAGGGCAGTTCAACAATCCCAAAATAAAAGGCTTGAAGCATAATTACAAATGGTTTAACACTACAGAAGATGAAATTAAGGCCTATATTGAATTAGTTATTTTGATGTCTCTAGTGCAAAAATTGTGTATTCAATTGTACTGAAGCAAAAAGTGATGCCTTAACAGACCAATTTTTCCTGAAGCTATGAATAGGGAGAGATTAAAACAGATATTCACAGATGACACCAAGAAAACCTAAAAATGAAGATCTTTTTGAATTTATTAATTTTTTTTGGGTGATATGCAAATCCAATGAATATGCTGTTGCTCTCTTTTCCTTTAGTGAATGTGGTTGCTTCCTTAATGGTTTTCTTTAGCTTAGCTTTTTTAATTTTCTTAAATACTAAACAAAAGTCTGGTAAGGTCTAAAGAAAAAGATAACATATTCAGTGGATTCAAGTACCACCCAAAGACATCTGTATCAGTCGGTGGAGAAAGGAACAAAGTATTTTTTTTTTTTCACTTTTTCATTTTTTTTCCACATTCACTTTAATTTGACTGAAATATATGGCCCTGTGTTGTAAGGAACTATGTCCAATGACTGCTTAGCGGAGAAAAATAAGTTTCTGTGCATTCATCAGAAGTAAAAAAGAAACTATGTCAGTGACTTAATTAGTTTCTCCTCATTTCGTTGATGTGAACTGCAAGCGAAGCACTTCTGTTACATCAAGAATGTGCTTCGACAATACGTGGCATATTACTATGCAGTACTAAGTACATAGTACATAGTAGGAGTACTATGAACTACTAGGGCAATCCTGTACCTCGGAAAAGCATCAGAGTCAATTGCAAGCAAGTAAATAAGACAATAACTATTGCAGCATGAAATGTGCAATGCACTAATTTTATATTTTACAGAGAGCTTTATTGCTGATGCCAATATAATTCAATACTGTTTTCAGGCATTGAATGGAATGCTTCCACTGTATTAATGATACACAAAGCCTAAAAATTCTGACAGATTTTCTTAAAATAGAAGATAAAAATGTTCAAGATATACATGTAAAAGGGCTAATTGTTGTTAAAGAGGTAAAACTAAGGCGACCAAGGAAATAGCAACATGAACCTGAGGGTATTGTAAACACCATTCCTTATGAATAGAGTCAACATGAAAAATTCAATGCCATGGCCGGGATTTGAACCACGGATCTGCTGGTTTCCATCCAGTTGCTCTAACCCATTGAGCTACCATGGCCAACATGCCGTACTGACATTAAATTCTCCATCTGACTTGTATATTTCCCCGGTAAACCACTAAGGGCTCTCATATCCGAGATACACCATTTGTGGCGGCTTACTATTGTAACTACTTGAGTCTCAGGCTTCATCATTTAACTCTTATTATTTTAGTTCAATATCCATCAAAAACCTTAGTCTATAAACGGCTAGTGTGGAGAAATGATTAATTTCCATCAATTAACTAAAAACCATTCTTTATATTATTTTGTTATTGCAGAAGGTAGACCATGGGCATATGCAAGCAAGCATTTCTTAATCTTCATGAAGTATAACAGAAGCGAGTGTTTCGTATATCAAATCATCTTACTGAAGGATAAATTCCAAGGGGTAGACAAGGTGAAAATGACTACACCAAAACTACACAAAATATATTGATTGCAATACATGATCATATCCATTTGTTTCCCCTTAGGACAACGCATTACGCTGGCAAAGAAATAAAATACTTGGAAGCATGTTTGAATATCAAAAGTATGCTTAATCTTTTCCAGCAAAATATCTGGAGATCAATGTTAAGTATGACTTTTACAGAAAGTACTTCTCTGAAAATGCAAATGATGCTTTGGCCACCCACAAATTAATATCTGCAGCAAATGTGAGGAACTGAAAGCTAAAATAGACAGCCTTCATATTGCTGACTGTAGCAAGAGGGCAGCACAACTTAACCTTTTAAATTTAATTTCAATTTATTCATCCCCTATATTTCATACAGAGGATACGTCATTTTACATTATAAGAAAAACATAAAAGTACACCCAAAAGTCTACTATATACACTGCTTAGAAACTAAAATGTACATTGTTTATTTTCCATTTTTTGCGTTGTACTCTTTCACACTATAAAAAGCTTGTTTTGACAAATACCTTTTTATATTAACTTTAAAGAGAGTCGATTAATGACACTAAACAACACTTACTTTGAACATGTTTCAGAGGCTTTGCCCCTATCCTCAGCCGGCCATCAACTAGTTCTCATTGGTGTAGTTGACGATATTTTGTCACAGGTCTCCTCTGGTGGCGATTCAAGGAACTTGCTGAACAAATCTTTCTGGGGGATGTCGAAATTGAATACTTTGTTCCTATTTTTTGAAATGAAGATTTGTTCCCATGTGGATGGTATCTTCATTTCAAAAAATAGGAACAAAGTATTCAATTTCGACCTCCCCCAGAAAGATTTGTTCAGCAAGTTCCTTGAATCGCCACCAGAGGAGACCTGTGACAAAATATCGTCAACTACACCAATGAGAACTAGTCGATGGCTGACTGAGGATAGGGGCAAAGCCTCTGAAACATGTTCCGGAAAAATTTAAAAGAAAGTGTTGTTTAGTGTCATTAATTGACTCTCTTTAAAGTTAATTTATCATAACAACACTGTTTTCAACACTTCCAAGAAAGGAATTACCTTTTTATATTCTTAATATTACATTGTTTAGTATTCTTTATTTTACCTGGCAATCTATTATACATGTTTTTTCTGATACTTTCTAATGATCTGTTGTTTAGTGTTCCCCTTAGATATACATAGGTGCAGGGGTAAGATTTTATACTGCCTTAAAGCAATTGAAACAAAATAAAGATGATCACATAGCTGGATTGGCATTTGAATTTATGCAGAATTTGGCTTTACCAAACATCCCTTGGAAGAGTCATTTTACCTTAGACAGTTATGGGTAGACAGTTTCTGCATTTATAATACCAAATCCAGGAATTGTATCATGTATCTTTATCATGAAGGTGAGCAAAAGAAGGGGGCTAATGAAGTATGTTCCTTTTTATATGATTATATCAAGACTGCTCTACCAGAAAATATTACAGAACAACACTTCTTCTCTGATACAGCGCCAGGGCAAACAAACAAACAATCATACGCTAATCCAAATCTGCCTAGCATTGACACAGCTGGTAAAAATGTATAAGACCATTCATAGATTTCCAAAGAGGTCACTCATTCCTTATATGTGATCGAGTGTTTGGTGTACTTAAAAGAAAATTCTCAAAATGTGATAAGAGCTTATACTTAAAAGGAATATGGGGAGCTGACAGCTAGTAGTATTTACAGGAATAACTGACTATGGTACAGACAGAAAGCATTAGGAATTTTGACAAGTGGTGGCCACAATTTTACAAAAAGAATGTTATTTCTATAGAAACAGCAAGTAAGGATTTTCCACAAAATAAGAAAGAATCATTTGCAATTTCTGAGCATAAGGAATTTATTTAGGAAACTGCTAAGCCTGGAATAATAAGAACACGTCCATTTATCAGTGACTGTGTGAAACACACATTCTGTTTGCTGAAAACACGTTCAAATTCTCTCATGCACCTGGAGTCAACTTATCCCCAACTCCAAGTGCGCATTCAGAGAAAGAAAATGGAGGACATACAAAACTTCATGAAATATGTACATGGGGCAGATGTAGAAAAAATTGTATGAAAATCTACTGCAGTGGCCAGTGATTTCATAAAAAATTCTTTAGGTACAGTTCAATGAATTGCTCTAATTTGCAAATTACTTCTATAAAATTTCTAAATTCACTACAAATATTAGTGTACTTTTCCATTTTGTATTGTTTTATACAGTATAAATATTTTAACCATGTTACTCAGCATGCTGAATATCAATATTGTAATAAAAACTATATTTTTAAGTAAATAAGGTATTAAACAGTCGTAGGCCTATCGAGTGGAGAAAGGAACTAAGTCAAATTTTTGCAATAATTACTAAGAATTAAGTATATATATATATATATATATATATATATATATATATATATATATCTTGGGCTGCAATAAAGAATACAATAAAACATCAAACAGAACTTTCTGAAAATAAGTTTATCACCTAACAGTTTTTTGTCTCTCTTGAAAAGTTAAAAAAAAAAAAAAATTACTTTGTTCCTTTCTCCGATTCATTTAATAACTTCAAAAAGATATTGAAACACCTAAATGTCATCTTGGCACCTACATAGAGATACCCAGTATTAAAACTCTTAAATTTAAAAACAAAAGATAAAATTCCACCAATCAATAGATCTGGAATATACCAAAGAATTTGTAAGGATCGTGAAAAATGATTCGCAGGGCAAACTGAAAGGAACCTAAAAACTACAGTCAAAGAACATTTTAGAAACATCAAATTGAAACAGGAAGATAACTCAGCAGTAGAATTTCACTCCTCAAAACTATTACCTTGAACCAAATCCAAAATTATTAAAAGGGAAAATAAACCAAAACAAACTGACCATGTGGGAGAACATATTAATATAAGAAAATAAAGACCGAGTAATGAACTTTGAAATCCCACCAGTCGATAATTTGATAAAGAACGTTATAGTTCCACTATAAGAGAGAAGACAGCAGATAACAACAGCCGATAGTTGGACTTTCGAGGTTGAAAAGTGGAAGCAACAGTTCTGGAACAGGGAAACTAAAATGCTGCTCAGATGATGCCCAAAAAATTCCTAAAATAAATAAAGGGCAAAACATAGATGAGATACATGAAACGCAAACAAAATTAAAGGTACCATATAAAATTAGTAAATGCAAAGGAGGTTTTATCTGTTTTCATCAAAATGTGCAATATATTAGCAATAAGAGAACAATTATAGAATTAAACATAAATGAAATAAAACCAAATGTGATAGTTTTTACAGAGCATGGGCTAAAATCTGAGGAAATAATAGCAAATAATTATGAAGGATATAAACTACAGGCATACTACTGTAGGAGGGAGCACAATAGTGGGGGAGTAGCAATTTACATGGATGAGTGAATAAAATGTCAGGAATTGGATTATAGCAATTTTGTAGTGGAATTGGAATGCGAATTAGCTGCTTTGGAGATTAGTTTAAAGGAAATAAAATTGGTAATAATTGGAGTATACAGATCTCCAGCAGCAAATAAAAAAACTTTTATTCAAAATCTAGAAAGTTTTATAAGCTCGATTTCGGGAAATAGGATTAAAATCATCATGGGAGACATAAACGTTGATTTTAATAAGGAAAATTTTGATAAAATTATGCTCACTGAAACCCTAACTAGGCTGAATTTAAAAATCGGTAGAAAAGAACCAACAAGAATTACTAAACAAACAAAAACTTGTATAGACAATGTTTTTATAAATTTAATGGAAAATAAATGGGAAACTAAAGTAATTAACACGGGAATTGGGGATCATTATGGTCAGTTATTAAAAGTTAATCTTAAAAAAGATATACTACCAAATAATTTTGAATATAAAAGAAAAATAAATATAAACAGTTTACAAAGTCTAAAAGATTATTTATCTAAGGTTAGCTGGGAACAGGTATATGAAACTATAGATGTAAATGATAAGTTTGAAAGGTTTAATAGTATACTACAAAAGGGGTTAAACAGTGAGATGCCAATGAAAAAGGTTAAAATTAAGTCAAGAGCAAAAGGTATAACACAGAAAAAATGGATGACAAAAGGGATAAAAATTTCATGGGAGAGGGTAAAATTTCTAAATTCTTTGAAGCATGCAAATATGGGGGAGAGATCATACAATTACGTTGAAAATTATAATAGAATTTTTAGAGATGTATGTGAAAGTGCAAAGATGAGGTATAACAGGATACTGGTAGCAAATGCAGAATATAAGATGAAAACAATATGGAGTCTAGTAAATAAAATGCATAACCAAAATAAAACAAAGCAAATGGAAAATATAATATTAAAAGAAAATGATAAAGATATAAATGACCCTAGAGATATTTGTAATAAATTTAACAGTTATTATATAAATATCGCAAATCAAGCAAAATCCAATACCCAAGTAGTAAATCAAGTAGCTAATGTAATAACATCACCTAGTCAAACAAAATCAATGGGTGTATTTGAAATATCAGAACAAAATATTTTAGAAGAAATTGATAAGCTTAGGCCTAAAAAATCAATGGGTTTGGACGAGTTCTCTAACAAAATTGTAAAATATATTAAACATGAGATTTCTAAAGTAATGGCACATATTACAAATGCTTCATTAATTCAAGTCATTTTTCCAGATAGGCTGAAAGAAGTCATTGTAAGACCACTATATAAACAAAAGGGAAGCAAGACAAATGTAGTAAATTATAGGCCTGTAACTTTATGCTCCATGTTTTCAAAAATCATTGAGGGCGTGTTCCTAAAACAATTACAAATGTACTTTAAAAAACTTAACATTATATCAGAATGGCAATTTGGATTCCAAGAAAAGAAATCAACAATAAATGCAATAAATAAAGTAAATAGTATTATAATTAATGCATTAAATAACCATGAACGAGTAATAGCTATATTTTTAGATTTATCAAAAGCGTTTGATTGTGTGGATATAGATATACTTACAAGTAAATTAGAAAATCATGGGGTTCGAGGATTAGCGCAAAAGTGGAAAGTGTCATATTTGAAAAACAGAACACAGTGTGTGGAAATAAGCCATAGAAATGGCTCGGGTTTGATAAAGTTAGATCATATTTTCAATCAATTAAACAAGGAGTACCACAGGGTTCTAAACTAGGACCATTTTTATTTTTAGCCTATGTGAATGATATTTTTGAAATTATACTAAGAAATGGAGGTTGCGGAATTGGATATGCAGATGACATGACAATAATAATTAGAGGCAAGTCAGCAATGGAGGTGGAAAAGAAAGTAATGAAATTAATTAAAATAATAAAACTGAAAGCCATATATATCTCATATAACTAAAAAGTTAAATAAAGGTATATTTATAATGAAACAAGTAGGAAAAAATATGGATTATGAAACTTTACAACAAGTATACTATGCATTTATATACTCACACATAAAATATGGGATAACTTTATGGGGAAACATCACAGCAACAGATGTAAAAAAGTATTCAAACTACAAAAAAAGCAATTCAAATAATGGCAAAAATAAATAGCAGACAGACATGCAAATTAAAGTTTCAAGAGTTTGGTATTTTAAGTGTTCCATGTATATATATATATGAAACAATAAAAATTATTTTACAAGGAAAAGAAGAACCAAAAAATCATGGTATACATAATTATACTCTAAGAAATAATTACGACTATTTTAGATCAGTGTATAGGGGAACTCTAAACAACCGCTGCAGTAAAAGCATGGGTAAAGAACTATATAATAAGTTACCAGAAGAAATTAAAATAATTAATAAAATGGAATATAAACTGAAGGCAATAAAAACATTCTCAATAACAAGTGCATTCTATAATCTGGAAGAATTTAAGTATAGAGATATGTAAAAAGATAAAAATATGTATGTATATATGTATATAAAATTGTAATTGACGTGTCCTTTAAATCATTGTATTCAAAGGATACATAAAAGTATCTTATCTTATCTTATCTCTTAAAAAAACAGAACGAGAGAGAGTGTGACAGGTGTTTAAAACTAATTACAAATAGTTTTTTCAATTAATTTAGAAAAAAAAACATAACTAAATCACTCAAAAAACGCAGGATTCTTAACTGTCTTCATATCTTTTGTTGAGAAGTTCAAGAAAATCCAGTTTTAATTTGGCTCATCTGTGGATATATGCAAGATTTTTCTTTGTTCTATTCTGTCTTCAAGACACTCAAGCCTAGGACTTAACTACTTAAAGCATAGTAAGTTACTACAAATGGTGTGTATCTCATTGTATATGAGCCCCTTAGTGGTTTATCGGGAAAAATACGAGTAGTTCGAGAATTTAATGTCATGTTGGCATGTTGACCACGGTTTGCTCAATGGCTAAGAGCAATTGGACAGACCAGGAGATCTGTGGTTCAAATCCCAACTATCACATTGAATTTTTCAGTCTGACTCTACCTTTTCTATTGCAAGTTTTTGAAGAATGTTCTTAATATAGTATACAACAAAATGAGGTAAATACAAGAATTTATGGGACTGGATAAAACACTTAAACACATATCGAGATTTAATTGTATTGGAACACCACAGTGAAGCGAAATAATTATTAATTTATAGATGAGTCGTATTTATTACACATCGGCTTCACTTACGTACCTAATTTGAGGACATGTTTCGCAAACCATCGTTTGCATCGTCGGCTCTTATGCGACTAAAGCTTGATCCAGTGGTGTGGGTAATTCTGGAGTTGCTGCTGCCATCTGTTGATTTAGTGATGAATTTAAATGTGGGGTTGTCTTCTGGTGGGATTTTGAAGTAGTTAAATTGGTTTTTATGCTTTTCTATGAATATTTTCTCCCAGATAACGGGTCCCCTATGTTTCTGTATGTATTTTAGTAATTCGGTGCTATCTTCAATTTCTTCAATTTCTGGTCTGAAAATCATGAGGAGGAGAAAAAGAAACATAGGCACTAGGAAGAAAGAACATTTTAAGCACTTAAGATACAAAATTATTGATACGTCTGCAATAGCAGCTCATTTCTGGTCTGAAAAGCATGAGATTGAAGATAGCACCAAATTACTAAAATACGTACAAAAACATAGGGAACTCGTCATCTAGCAGAAAATATACATAGAAAAGCCTAAAAACCAATTTAACTACTTCAAAATCCCACCAGAAGACAACCCCACATTTAAATTCATCACTAAATCAACAGATGGCAGCAGCAACTCCAGAATTACCCACACCACTGGATCAAGCATTAGACGCATAAGAGCCAACGATGCAAGCGATGGTTTGCGAAACATGTCCTCAAATTAGGTACGTAAGTGAAGCCGATGTGTAATACATACGACTCATCTATAAATTAATACTTAAACACCATTTTTTTTGGTCATTAGAAATTCAATGGAAGAAACTATATTACATGCATGAAATGTATATTTTTTTTTGGGGGGGGGGGGTGAATAATGAGGTCACCCATCAAGAGTTATGAAGGCTTCCTTTTTCTTGACAATATGAGCCCTTGTTTGTTTGTTTGTTTTGTAATTTACGTCCTCCAATGTTAAGTCCTATCGGACGATGAATGAAATGGCTGAAATGATGCTCAAATGAGTCCGGGGTCCATGTAGCTTAGAGTTACCCGACATTTTTCTATAAGGATAAGGGAAAACTCCGGAAAAAACCTTATCTAGGTAACTCACCCTGACCGAAATTCGAACTCGGAATCTCTTGAACGTGAGACAGACATGCTACCATCTACACTACCGAGGTGGGCGATGAGCCCTTAAAATTAAACTTCAACATAAGGTATTATAATTTTATAAACTGGTATGTATATAGTAAGAATACATTAAAAACATTTAACACATGAACATATGTGAGCTTGTACACACACAAATTTATTCCCAAATTCACGATTTAACTTATTAGCAGCATTAAACGAGTAACAGATGTATACATTATTATGCACTTTATGTTCTTTAAATGTGTTGTAAAAGTAAACATACGTAAACTATATTTTGGATTAAATTAATTGGGAGTTGAATAATGACACAAAACAACACTTACTTTTAAATTTTCCCGGAATTAGTTTCTGAGGCCTTCCCTCTATCTTCAGCCGGACATCGACTCGATGTCCGGCTGAAGATAGAGGGAAGGCCTCAGAAACTAGTTCCGGGAAAATTTAAAAGTAAGTGTTGTTTTGTGTCATTAATCGACTCCCAATTAATTTAATTTATACAACAACACTGTTTTCAGCACTTCCATGAAAGGATTTATATTTTGGATGCCTATTTAACACTATTTAAATACACAAATCATGAATTTAGCTGAGTTGCAAACATGGATTATTTATGAACAAATGTAATCATGATATACTAGCAGGCTGGATAATTCATAACAACTGACCACAATTGTACAGAGTAGATTCATATGAACTGTGTAAAGTGGTTCACAATGTATGAATCAGATGAATGATTACTTTGGAAGAATTGGATCAGTTTACACACTTCATCTCACTCTTTTATTTGTTCATTCCACTGATGAAAATTTTTCCCTGTGTTCTCGCTGTATATTTTCTGTATTTTGATTTCCCTGTTTTCCTAAAAAATGGTCGCCCTAACAGATATGTTACTGATAATACATTACCCTGTGCCCATTGCTGCCAGTGTGCCATTTGGAATGTCTGATGATGGCTGTCGCAGATCCCCACTCATGTTTATGCCGGCCATGACACCTGTCATCGTTGGAAAAAACACACCAAAAACTGTGAACCAGTCATTGCCATCCTTGTAATCTGGGAATGAGTTGTTTGCAAGGTTGCCACTTAGCCAACCATCAAATCCATGGGCTGAAACAAACAAAAACACATATACACACACCTTTTTCTAAAAATACTGTTTTTGGGATTTCAGGAGTCTTAAAATATGTATTCTCAGTAAAATACAAGTATGAAATTTTTGAGTGGAATACAACACTTGCTCTACTTAGTGTAAGTAGAGAGTAAAATCAGTAAAACACAATGCTTAATAGTCAGATGGCCTTTTCTGCTCATTAAAAATTTATAAGTGCCTCTCAGGTGAGGTTTATCAATAAATTCTGAAATTAGTTCAATAAGAACAAGTAAAGTAACACAACTTAAATTTGGCTGCTCCTACTTTGAACTAGTTTCCTTAGTAGTAAAGGCCAGAGGGACGTGTGCTCACATGCGATACAAGTTAGCTGGATGCAGAGTATGAATGACATCACATATACAGCACTACCATCAAATGTGCAAAAACTGCCACTATAAGCAAACATCCAAAACAACGTAATATAATACTCGGCAAACTAGTGAAGCAGTGGCTTGCAAGTGTATGCAAATGGAAGGTCAAGGTGTAGTATAAAGCAACTGTTTTGTTCGTTCTCCCTGTACCTGTCATGGTCAGGCTCTGCCTGCAGTTGTTTACATGTGCAAGGAGTAATGGTACAGTCGATGTGCAGTATACCAATGGAAAAATGCACATGCCACCAGCTTTTACTTAGTAGCTAAACCATGATCTCAAAGGTTTTGTTGGAATGTCACTTGAATTTGTCAAACTTCTCCTATGATTCCTGTTGAATCTGATCCGTGGTGATAATGAAGTGACCTGCAACCTTCAACTTTATGTTTGGAAGAAAAGAAAATAAGAGGTGGACAAATCTGGCTTAACCCTTTAACTACCACTGGGTGTCAAAGACCCGTCTGTGAAATTTTATCATCTTCTATACTAGCACCTATACATTATATTTCAACAATGTTTTAGGACTTTTCCTAATTTGTGTTGTTCGTCATTACTGTTTAAAAGAATTATGTTAAAGAGATGGCTAACGTTTCCTCCCGTGCAAGCCTCACAAGCTTGCGCAGTTACAAAACCATTTTTAAACAATCAGTTGTCCGTAATAACTAATAGCATAATATGACACGTGCACATGTGTGTTAGATATCTGCTAATGTTGAGCAGCATTGTTATTTCTTCAGTGTTCTCAGTCATCCTCGTCATAAGCACACGTTTATTTTAGTGCCTTGTTTCATAATAGATAGTTGTGTGTTCTACAAACTGAAATGTTACGGAGAAGGGGACTGTCAGATAAGAAGATAAGGAAATTGTTAGAGGTATCTTCTGATTCTGAAAACATATCTAATGAGTTTCAAATGTCCAGTAATGTCGATGAGGTAGAAAATTTGGAACGCGAAGATGATGATGATGATGATGATGATGATGATGATGATGATGATGATGATGATGATCATGATGATGAAAATGAAGAAAGAGAAGAAAAAGAAGAAGACCTTTATGAAGAAGAACAATTTGGGGCAAATTATGTTGAGTGTGACTTAGTTTTCTCGTAATGGGAATGAAATATGGGCTACCACACCTCAGGTTGCAATTTCTGGTAGGCGGAGCAAAAAGAATGTATTGAAAGAAGACCAGGGACTTATCAGGTATTCCATCAGAAATTGTAATAATTAAAAAAATCTTGTTTTATGTTGTTCTTTAGTGTATACCTTATTGAGAAAGTGTGTAAGTGGACCAACAAGGAAGGTCGAATAGTTTACAAGGATTGGATGGATATAGATGTGCAAGAAATGAAAAATTTTATTGGTGTTTTGATCCTTACTGGTGTTTACAAGTCAAAAAATAAGATATCAGTCAGCTTTGGAGTGTTGAGAATGGCCGACCATTGTTCAGTGAAATTATGTCTGGCAATCACTTCCATGCTATTCTGAGTGTTGCGCTTTGAGAATGCAGCAGCCCGACGTGAGCACAGGTCAAATGACAAATTGGAACTAATTAGAGAAGTTTTTGAAATGTGAGAAAGCACTCTGAGAGAAGCCTACAATCCAGGATGGTAGCCCCGTAGGGGAGGGGATCCGTCCCTTTCAGCTGCCGTGGTGCAGGTGCTGCAGATCCCTAACACTTGTGGTACCTCTGACGTTACCAGAGGAACCTTGGGCCGAACGTTCGAGCCCCTCCCTGTTGGGAGCTGTTCGGATTGGGTTAGACTCGACGCGTCGGTGGTTCCCAATACCCACGGGAGATCGGGGACGTCTGTTTCCAGATGGGGTTGAGGGAAGCCTTAAATTCCCGGGTGCTAGACTGCAGAGCTAGTAGTCAGTGTGCTAGATCACCGGGCGCCCCGACCTAGGGATTCAGTAGTCTTCCTGTCTGGGTTGACGCGCATAAGTGGCGTTTCCACTTCCACCCTGTAATGGGGGAAGGAGGGGGCTTGTTAGTCTCTAGGTCTTGCCCTACTGGAAAGACCCCCGGAGTAATGCTGGCACTTTTTTTTGGGGACAGCTGGTATTCTTCTGTTTTTAGAGATTGGACGGTTTGCGTCCAAGTAGATTCTCTCGTCCTTACATTCCAGGATGGTGCATAACTGGATGAACAGCTAATCACATTTCGAGGTCACTGTCCATTTTGAAAATACATGCCATCAAACCCTGGTAGATATGGAATCAAGTTCTGGGCATTTTGTGATAGCATAACAAGCTACTGCTTGGGAAAGTAGCAAGGAACCACAGCCGTGACTTGGAGAGAATGTTGTGAAAATTCCTGGTAACTGAACTTGAAAAATCTGGACATAATATCACCAGTGATAATTTTTTTCATATCACTCGATTTAGCTCTTTATTTGTTATCAAAAGAACTGACACTACTCAGTACTATCCGAAAAAACAGAGGTTAACTGCCTGTCCAATTTATCATGCCAAAAGGACGTGAAGTACGCTCTACACTATTTGGTTTTCAACCAGATATGATGATAGCCTCTTATGTTCCTAAGAAGTACAAACTTGTTACTATACTTAGCTCTATTCATGACCAACCAGCAGTACTATCATCAGAAGCAAAGAAGCCAGAAGTTATAGTGACATACAGTGCCACAAAAGGTGGCATTAAGACCATGGACCAGAAGATGTGATGCTACAGTGTGAAAAGAAAAACAAGGCGCTGGCCATTGGCAGTTTTATTCCATATGATTGATGTTAACTGTAATGAATGCACACATTATTTGAATGAAGCTAGCCACAAATAATAAAATGAGACATTGGACTTTTATCATCAATTTGGGAAAGCAGCTAGCAGGAAAAAAGAAGTCAGTGACACCGTTAGTAGCATCAGATCCAGGAAGGGCAGCAGAACCTCCAACTAAGAAGAGAAGATGTGCATATTGTATGGAGAGGAAAGGTATAAAAAGTCAAATGACATGTTATAAGTACACCAAACCTGTTTGATCAGAATATTCTGCTACTGTCTGTGGACAATGCAAACTTACAATAAGAACTAGACTGTAAAAATTATATGGCACAGAACAGGAGTAAACTAAATATATCTTTAAAAATAATTAAAAAGCCATCAGTAAAAGTATAAATTGTTTTTTAAAATGTAAACTTTAACAAAATAAAATTATTATAAAGTATTTCTATTTAAAAGATGATTCATATTATAAATCGCGAAAATAGTGTCAATTTATATAGATCTAAACAAGATGGGCCTGACAGGCCCGGCGGGTAAGTAACATTATGCATTCCAATGTGTAAGGACTATGATACAATGAAGCACAAAATTAATATAATCTTGAGTCGAACTAATACTCAATGCCCCGTTTTTTGCTAGTATTTACCTAGAACGTGTTTCATTAGGATCTTCCCAACATCATCAGCTGTTGTCGACTAATGGACGTTGGTTTGGTGAACTCATTGGAGGAGACAGGTGCGTCTCTGTCGATATCTTGATGAACTTGAAGTTTGGGTTTTCATCAAAGGTAGTGTCGAAATTAAACAATTTTCTTTCCTATTTATTTATGAAGACTTTTTCCCACATGGTTAATGCAGCTGGACCTTGAGCACTTTTTAATAAGTGGATTTCTCGTTCTATATCATGACTATCCTTCCAAAAATGGTAAGCTACTGCCAATTTATCTATTTCTTTATTCCTGATGTTCCTAAAATGCTCTTTAAGCTTAATGTTCAAGTTCCTTTTTGTTTTTCCAATGTAAAAGTTGTCACAGCCTTTGCAGTTTGTCTGGTACACACCTGATTTTTTTGTCTGTGGGTATTTCCTTTCTGTTATGTGATTTCAAAAGGTGTTGTACACTAAATTTGTTCTGTGGGGCCAAAGTAATAAAGTGCTCTTTGAAGACTTTTTGGAAAAGGTGCGTAGCTCTGGGATGATATGTAAATTTTCTGTATGAATACAAAAGTGAATCGAGAAGATATTGACACATTGGTTCACTCACACTGTTCATTCACAGGACATGTTTCAAGAGCTCTTGCTCCTATCATCAGCTGATACTCGACTAGTGCCACTTGTAGTGGTTTCCTCTTTCTCCGTTTTGTCAATAGATGGCGTGATGTACTTGTCAAAGATGTCCGGTGGTGGAGTTTCAAAATCCATGACTCTTTGACGATTTTTGTTGATGAAGATTTTTTCCCATACGGAAAGGTCTGTGGGGTGATTAACATATTTTATTAGAGATGTTTCCAAGTTGATGTCATGTCTAGTATTCAAAAAATGAAAAGCCACTGCTGATTTTTCTGTTTCACCATTTTTAATGTTTCTTAGATGTTCTTTAGTTCTGATGTTAATATTTCTTTTTGTTTTTCCTATATAAATTTTAGGGCAACTTGCAGTGCTGCAAGTTTGTTCCAACTAAATCACTGATACAATAGATTCACTGATAAGTCTTTTCAATAGAGAAACATTTACTATTATGTCTAGAAAATCATTGCATTCCTCTTCTTGCATTTCTTTATTAAGTTCAAAGCATGACTGCATTTTCTTTTTTAAAGAACTAATTGGAACATCATGTTTTAGGTTAGTACCTGTTGGTGATTGGCATGTATTGTTTATAATTATAGTTTTAAACTTACCAACATACTTCCTTTTCTTAAAAACACCTTTTAGTTGGATATTCTTTAGAACATGTCCCGTATGACATTTTGTCTGTCCAACATCGGAGGCACACACAAGGGCTGATGGAACCTGCCAAAGTAACCTTGCAGTTGCAGTGCTTCTGACACGGTTATTGGCATAAGCTTCTGTTGCCAACCTTTAGACCAACACCCCAAGCATCTATTTTGCAGATGGAAACTTCACAGGTGCACATTACATGTGTCATTGTTTAGGAAGGTAGCAGCTTAACTGTAAAATCTGAAAATGAATATTCCACGGGGACCCTGGCATTCAGTGAATAAAGTTAATAGGTGAAAGTTGTATCTGAAACCAATGACTCATTTTATAAGTTTTATTGATCATGTGCCTTTATGCGAAGACGAGAAAAAGGGTATGCAGTTTCTGTATGACAAAGGTTTGCTAACAATGAGAATGTTGTGCCGAGAGTGTGATGCCATCCTACATCAATAAAAAATACCCAGTATTGTTTAAATGTTCATTGACTACAGATTTGAAGATCCAGCATTGCAACAAAATGTAGTGTAGTTGTTGGATCAATGTTGGTAGTTTTGAAAGTTGTCCGATATTAACGTCGGAACATGCCACTTCGGCAGGTTCTGTCAGCCCTCGTGCGTGCCTCCGATGTTGAACAAAATTTCTTACAGGACATGTTCTAAAGAAGAGCCTTTTGGTTTTGTCATAATGGCTGATTTTACCTGAAAGGGAATACTAACCTTTTTTTTTGTAATTTGCGTCCTCCAACGTTAAATCATATCAAATGGTGAATGAAATGGGTCAAATGCTGCTCAAATGAATATACATCCAACAAAACATTATTTAACATGTGTAATTCACTAGAAGAACAAAAAGTATTTAAACTGTACATTTAAACAGTAAGCATCAAAGAGCCATAAAATGGGGTAGCCAACATCATAGATTAGAATAAAAATTTTCCCATGCATCACAATAAATGCCGTTTCCAAAGCTATTAAGAAAAAAAGTTACAGCTGTCAAAACTTATATTCTTTTTTATGTGTGTGTGTGTGACATTTTTATGGAATTTTGACAGGAGCAATGCAATAGAACAAGTATAATTAAAAGGTTTTCTAATTCATTATACTATACGTGTAATATATCATTTTAATCGTAGCAAAATGTTGATCAATGTGAGACAAAAATATAAATTATAAAAATGTTATGATTTCTGGTGACTTTCGAACCCCCTTAAAGTTAATAATAGATCTATGGACACTATGTGAACCATGAGAACAATCAAATAATGATAAAATTTACTCCCATAATTAACATGTATTGCTGTGAATTTCTTCCTTTAAAATATAAATAAACAAGTCTTTATAACCCAACCAAGGCCGGCGCAGTCCCGCACTGGAAGTGGCAAGCAGGTGAACTAACGCAATGAAGACATGTGCATGTCACAAAATGGTGTACAGTCTGATTTACTAATGTGCAGCGTAGTATTCAGTGATCGTGCTAGTGATGGAACGTAAAGGAAATGAAGTTATTCACCAGCAACCTCGGCGAGTTATTTATAATATTATTAAGTTTTGTGATGAAGAGAAGCAAGTAGGTCAGAAAATACCCATTAAAAATGCCACAGAACGTGCTATCGCTTCCACTGGCTACAGCAAGATGATTTGCAAGATTAAAAAGGAGGGCCGGGGCGAAGAAAGTGGAGCGGGCAAAATAAAATCACCTCACAAGATTGGTAAACCTCCTGCAAATAAAATCGTTTTGGACGAAATGGATAAGTGCATCATTAGAAGAAAATATAAGGAGTATTATGAGGTTAAAAGAAATATCCGAACACTGCGAAAATTATTGCACCTTTGTAAAAAAGGGATGTATTTCACTGGAGTAAAGAAACAGAAAAATAATGAAAGCTATTCGATTTCGATTCAAAAAGTGTGAAAATAAAAGGAGTGTACTGAGCGAACGCCATGACATAGTGGCTCAAAGAGCATCATTTCTTAGAGCACTCAGAAGAAATGAATACAGGGAAAATAAGCCAGTGATGTACATGGATGAAAGCTGGATTCACACACATTACACAATTTCCAAGTGTTGGCAGAGTGACTATGTTCCAGGAATGTATACAAATAACAGTGCTGGACACCATCTTATTATCGTGCATGTTGGCTGGGATATGAAATTCATTCCAGGTGCGTGCCTCATTTACGATTCTAAATCCAAAACCACAGATCACCACGACGAAATGAACTACGAGAACTACTCCAAATGGGTGAAAAACCAAATGATACCTGGACTACCAGAAAGCAACATTGCTGTCACTGACAATGCTCCGTATCACAATAAAGAAGACAATAAGATTGCCTCAACCAACAATTTAAAGTCAGAAATACAAGAATGGTTGCGGAAAAACAATATAGCATTTGACTCTGAAATGGCAAAAGCAGAACTTCTCATTCACGCAAAACAGCGCAGACCAAAGAAAACATAATCCATTGACAAATTATTCGCAGATGCTGGCTTTACAACACTTAGATTACCATCCTATCACCCGGACTTGAACCCTATCAAATTAGTCTGGAATTTAATAAAAGCAAAAGTTGCCGACAACAATGTCGACCATGTTTCTCTGTCAACACTAAATCTTTAACATAGGATGCTTTAGAGAAATGACAGTAAATGACTGGAAAAACTCCGTTCAGAAGGTGAAAGATATTCAAGAAACATACTGGATGAGAGATGCACTTCTGGAAGAAGAAATGGAAAGAATAACAATCAATACAGGACTGGACAGCAAGTGAGAGAGACATCCCGGAATAAAGTCAGTTTAAGGTATGTCGGAGAAAGAATGTGTGTGTGTGTGTGTGTGTGTGTATGTGTGTGTGATACTCAAATTGTATTGCATTTTAAAGCGTCTGTTAATATATTTCATTGCTTATGATATGAATATGCACATGATTATACAAACAGTGCAAATACCTGCATGAGATGTGTTATCGTTCACGTTTTGCCAAGCGGACTGTACCAGAGGGTGGGCTAGCCATAATGCATACAAGTGGCGCACCCCTAAGCTGGACTGCACTGGCCTTGGTCGGGTAATACTTCTACGTGCAAACTATCCTCTCTCTTTTTAAGTAAATGTATAACAAGCACTGGGATGTGGTCTTGACATGAGTTATTACATGACCATTAAGAAAGGTATTCTTTAGATCAGTTTGTGATTATCCCATGCAATATAGGACTGACTAGGAAAACTTTTCCATTGGAAACTGAACACAAACACCCTGATAACCATCCTTTCCACATACATTTGTTCAGAACTTATGCAACATATGCAGTCTAGTTCAGCCACTCAGCTGATTTTAAATAGTTTCTGGAAATGCACACATTAAAGTAAAAGGGGATGTGATTACTAAGCTTTCAGAAATGTTAATAATAGTGAATGTTGCGTGATCGTCACATTCTTACATTATTGTAGTGGTGTCTCAATTAAACCAAAAATAACTGCGTGCTCAACCCGGGGTGTAGCTTCATTCTGCTCAAGTCTTACCTTTGGAAAGATCTCCATAAATTTTGCACTAAGGCGTTGTAGTAAAATAGCAGCCATCTCTCGAAGTTCCTCATCCAATGTTACATTGAGGACTGAAGCAAGCAGGAACATGAATTTCCTTTCATCAGGCATGCTTGTATATGTCACCTGCAAACACCCAGATGTGGTTTATAACAAAAATGTTTCACAAATGTGTAGTGTTTAACACCCGCTTTTACTACATACGGCACCGCAGGCGGTGACATTGATGATACATGAGATGAAGATGGAGCACCGGTGGAATGAGATGGCGGGGGAAACCGGAAGTCCCGGAGAAAACCTGCCCCAGCGCCGTGTTGTCCACCACAAATCTCACTTTGCGGTCGCCTGGGATCGAACCCGGGCCACCTTGGTGAGAGCCAAGTGGTCTAACCACTGAGCCACGGCGCGGCCATTCACACATAACAGCAAAATTTAGTAATTAATCCAGTTACTAGTTCATTACATTGCAAGTATTAACTCCCCTCGTGTTTTGTTGCACATGATGTAAAATGCCAACAATTACCATATAATACTATGAGGATTGGCTGATAAGTCCCGGGCTTCAAACAGAGATGATGCCCTGGTCCACTTTGACAGATAGCATCATATAGCTTAGCTCTAGACTAGCTTGTATCCATAGTTACAGGTCAATAGCTTGTGTAGTTTTTAAACAGAAGCATTTTAAACAAGACAAGTATAGAGATTTCACGAAAATTGAAGATTTGGAAAAACGAGCAGTGTTTAAATACTTCCATTTGAAAGGCTTAATGCTCAAAGAAATCAAGCAGGAAATGGACAGTACATTGCAAGATTCTGCCCCTTCATATAAAATGATTAAAAGGTGGGTTGCAAAGTTTAAAATAGGACGCAAGAGCACTAGTGATGAGATTCATCTGGACGCCCTGTGGAAGTCACAACTCCAGAGATAATTGAAAAAATTCATCTTTTAGTATTGGTTGCATGAGATAGCAGAGGCTGTAAACATACCAAAAGGACGTGCAGGTAATATTTTAAGTAATGCTTTGGGCTTTTACAAGATCTGTGCAAGATGGGTGCCGCGTTTGTTGACACCTGTTTAAAAGCTGCAAAGAAAAACTATTACTGTGAAGAATTAAGAACTCTACCGTAAATATCCCAGTGAATTTTTGAGACGACTTATCACCATGGATGAAACTTGGATACATCCCTACTTTCCAGAAAATAAATCACAGCTAAAACAGTGGATTCCGCCAGGTGAACCAACTCCAAAAAAAAAAAAAAAAGCCAATTTTGTCAGCTAACAAGTTTATGGAGAGAGTTATCTTGGTTGCACAGGGAATTATTTTTTTTATTACCTGGAAAAGGGTAAAACTAACACAGGTGACTACTATGCAAGTTAACTGCAACGTTTGAATGTTGAGGTGAAAGAAAAGGTCCTCATTTGGCAAAGAAAAAAATCTTATTTCTGGAAATGTAGAATCCTCCGACACATCGTTCAATCATTGCAATGGGCAAAATGTGCGAATTAAAGTTCAAATTGTTTGTATATCCACCCTATTCGCCAGATATAGCACCCAGTGACTACCACCAATTTCATGGAGGACGAAGATTTCACAGCAACCAGGAGGTCATTGATGCGGTACACAGCTATTTTGAGGACCATGATAAATCATACTACAGATATGATTTAATTAAATTGGTATGACAAATGTATTAGCCTTTCTAGAGATTATGTTGAGCAATAAAGAATAAAAATTAAAATGCTTTTAGTTAATTGATGGAAATTAATCATTTCTCCACACTAGCCGTATATAGGCTAAGGCTCTTAATAGATAGGGTCAACATGAAAAATTCAATGCCATGGCCGGGATTTGAACCACAGATCTCCTGGTTTCCGTCCAGTCGCTCTTAACCTTTGAGCTACCATGGCCAACGTGCCGTCCTGACATTAAATTCTCCATTTGACTCATATATTTCCCCAGTAGACCACTAGGAGCTCTCGCATCCGAGATACACCGTTTGTGGCGACTTACTGTCGTAAGTACTTAAGTCCCAGGCTTCATCATTTAACTCTTATTATTTTAGTTAATTGATGGAAAGTAATCATTTCTCCACACTAGCCGTATATAGGCTAAGGTTCTTAATAGAGTCAACATGAAAAATTCAGTGCCATGGCTGGGATATGAACCTCGGATCTCCTGTTTCCGTCCAGTCGCTCTTAACCTTTGAGCTAGCATGCCCAACATGCCGTCCTGACATTAAATTCACCATTTGACTCATATATTTCCCCTATAGACCACTGGGAGCTCTCCCATCCGAGATCTTTTATTGAGAGGCCCGGGACTTATCAGCTGACTCTTGTAATACATATTTAATGGAAACTCTAGGTAAAACATATTGGAAACATGTTATTACTAAAGTATTTTACCTCTGCTTCAGCAATGGTAGTATTTTCTGCTGTAAAACATGTGTGCAATAGTTGAGTAATCGTCACCTCCAGCCATTTTTAGTCAAATATTCTATATACAATGCTAAAATGCGGTGTATTCTGAAAAAAAAAAAACACTTTTTTCACACATTTTCAGTCGCTATAGCAAACATGAGAAGTAGATATGCTGTACGTGCAGAATAAAAACCAAATATAAACAAATCATTACCTGGCTGAGTATCTTAATAAAACTTCCAATACAGGAAAGGCTTTGTATGTGATTAAATCCTTAACAAGGTTGACTCTGTAAATGATGCTGATGATGATTATTATTATTAGATATTATTATTTTAATTTAGGTTCCCCAACGTTAAGTCATATCGGGCGATGAATAGAATGGGTGAAATGATGCTCAAAGGAGCACAAAAATGAAATGTGTAGTGTTTAACGCCCACTATTACTACATACGGCACCGCAGGCGGTGACACTGATGATACATGAAATGAAGATGGAGCACCGGTGGAATGAGATGGCGGGGGAAACCGGAGGTCCCGCAGAAAACCCGCCCCAGCACCATGTTTTCCACCACACATCTCACTTTGCGGTCGCCTGGGATCGAACCCGGGGGTTTATATTGGCAGTGGTAAGGTGGGAGGCTTATTACCTCGTGTCCCAATCAAGTGCAAATTGATCCAGCTGATACTTTTTCTGTGTTTTTAAACGGAAGTACTCTTTGTAATAACTCAGTTTTAGTTTCTGTTTCTGAAAATCTTTTGAAGAATGTGTACACCTTAAAAATAGTACTTCGAGCCTGACTTTGCAATACCTGCCTTTTTGACTCGCCACCAATTTCACCGCAAGAAGCCACTGTATTATTTAACTCTTACTCTACTGTTGTGTAAAGAACAACTGAATGATATTGATCTGAATTCTCCAGAGTAAACAAACACTTCTTATCCAGCATTCATTCATAAGCATAAGAATTGCACAGGCTAACAGGAAATGAAGTGTTTGCTTTTTCTCGAATTTAACACCTTGACTTATTCACAGTAATTCTTTTATCACGTCATGTCAGTAGTTTAACTTTCAGTTCTGATTAATTAAAAGTCTATGTACAAGTACATACATACACACCAACCACTTTGAACTCTCTAGAGTAAATAGAGATTACAAACCATTCATAAACGAAGATATAATGTGACCAGACATGTTCTGCCAGGGCAGCAGGTAGTTTATTGTTTCCTTTCATCGAATTGGCTTATTCAAAGTAATTCTTTTATCACGTCATGTCAAATACACAAATTCAGTTTGATATGCCTTAAGGAATGGGAGATATACAAGCACTCTTCATGGTCCATGCTGAATTATTCATTCCAGAAAGCACAGAACAGCAGACTATTGCAACTGTTTGTTGCAGAATGAGTTTATCAATATGGAAATTCAACATTTCCTGGAAAGAATAACTCACTACTTGTATACTGCACAGAGTTGAACCATCCAGGAATTGACTGACCTAACTTCAATTTTTGAAAAGCGTCAAAGCATTTATAAATTTTGGTCCTAATTTGAATCGGTGCCACAAAGGGGAAGTAATCGCGTACAATACTAATATTTTCGGAGGGGAAATGATAATGTTGGACCCCGATAGATAACGTCAGAGAAAGTTGTGGGCCAGAAATGCAAAGATGTGACAAGTATTCAAACTGTGGAGCAGGAAGGGAGCACCATGTTAAATTTTTGAGCACTAGAAATTTAAACAGACGTCGTGGAATTCGTAGAGAGTGAAAACATACTGCACGGAAACAGGAAACACCAGTACTTCAGATATAGAGACAACATATGATGCCTCACAAGCAGAAGTGGCTCATTAAAGTAACTAACATGCGTCGTTCAGAAACTTGAAGAAATATTAGTTTCAGTATAAACTTACTTATTCTTGAAGGGGGTGTTACAAGAGAAAATTTTGCCAGGTGTCTTGAGCTATGACATGGCTGCCTCCGGTCCGGTATGGATGCAGCCATACTGCAAAATTCCAGAGAGAATCCGTTCCGCCCTTCTACGTCAATCGTGAGGCATATGGGACTTCAGATAACGCCTTCGACTGCTAGAAGGCGTCTTCATGCTGCCGGGATCCACACTAGGAAGCCAGCTCGAAAAGAGAACCTCAAAGAAGCACATCAAGTTGCTCGTGTGGGATTTGCTCTCCAGTTCCTTCCAATGCCTCAGACATTCTGGGACACTGTAATATGGATGGACGAGAAAGTGTTCTCATCGGACGAAGAGGGAAGGATGATACTTTGGCGTCCAGACAAGACACGCTACAACCCAGAACACGTAGTGACCACAGCAGGAAGCGGCAGGATTAACATCGCTTTCTGAGGCTGGATTTCGGCTGCCGATGTGGGTCAACTGGTCCGTGTATACCCGAGAATGAATTCTGAAGAGTATGTGGGGGTGTTAGAGGACTGCATGTTACCAAGTGTTCGTTCCGTATATCCTGAGGAAGATATGCCTATCATTAACTATGTTCATGATAACAGCAGCATTCACACTTCAGCATTTACCCGAGATTGGATAGAGCTACATCCTGAAGTTTCTCCTCTCCCTTGGCCAGCCAAATCACCAGATCTGAATCCCACTGAACACATTTGGGCTATTACAGTTAACGAATGGGATTGCAGGGCAGAAAAAACTCCCCAAAGCCTCGAGGATCACGTTCATCAAGTATGGGAAAGCGTGCGCAGACGACCTCATATTTGTGAATCTCTCGTCGCTTCCCTTCCTAGGAGGCTCAATACTCTTTTAGATCTAAATGGTTGGTGGACTAGGTATTAAGCCATTAATCGTTTGTTCCCTATCCCGTATTATGCCATAGATGTTCCCGTAGGGGGGGGATCCGTCCCCTTCAGCTGCCGAGGTGCGGGCGCTGCGGACCCTTAGCACTCGTGGTACCTCTGACGTTACCAGAGGAACCTCGGGCCGAACTGCCAAGCCCCTCCCTTCGTGGAGATGTTCAGATTGGGTTGGACCCGATGGGGCAGTGTGTTCCTGACACCCACGGGTAATTGGGTACCTCCGGCCAGGCTACGGCCGCCCGGAAGGGGCAGAGGGTTGCCTAATAAGTCCCGGGTACTAACCTGCAGAGCTAGTAGAAGGTGTGCTAGATCACCGTGCGGCCTCACCAAGGTTTTCGGTAGTCTTCCCTGCGGGGTTGACGCGCGTAAGTGGCGTATCCACTTCCACCCGTCTTGACGTAGTAGTCGATGGGGAGGGGGGGCTTTTTAGACTCAAGGTATTGTCACATTGAAAGAACCCTGGAATTTTCCATCGCTCCAAGGTAGAAGGAGGACCGGGTCCTTCGTCCTACGGGTCCAGGACTAACGGGAGTAGAGCCTCTGGTGTTAAAAATGCCATACATGTTCAAGCTAATATTTCCATCCTTTCCTTTCTTCATATGCACATTGGCATCTA
>CM060948.1:352978192-352993192 GCA_030765055.1 Mantis religiosa
ATGGGGTGATGTACGGTGGGGACTTGGTGTACCCCACGACCGCTACGGCTGCCGAGAAGGCCCATCAGTAACCCCGAAAACTGGCAGAAGAGGCTCTGGTATTTTCCCCCAGGGACCTACTACGGTAGGTACGGGATTGGCGATCCCGGGGTCCCTAGCCATTCACCCTCAATTCATCCCCTTCATCTCCATCAACTGTGCCACGTGTAGCTACTGCTTGTCAGTAAGCATCACCTTCTTCCCCTTCTAGTTTTTATTATAATTATTAGCACTTAAGGTCTTAGGTTTATACTAGTTTTTATTATAATTATTAGCACTTAAGGTCTTAGGTTTATAACTCCTGTCTCACCAGCAGGGATCTTTCCTATCTCCGTGGTTCTGTCCCACGGTTTTCAGCGCGGCTTCCGACATGTGTGCTCTCCGGAGGTCTCAAAAGTGAAGGTTGAGCGGACCCTTCGCACTGCCCCTATGTGTAGCCTTAGGTGCGGAGCCCGTCCACACCGTCAAGTACACCCACGTAGCTCCTTGAGGGCCCGGTCTGTGGTAATCTCCCGACGGCCGCGTTTTGCCGTTGGGTTAGTATCACGGACCGGACGTTTTACCGCTGACGGAACCCCGGTGTAATCAACCACAAGTCCCCTGAATCCGCGTGTGCCCTTTATGCGCAGCGCGGCCTAAAGTGGGGAGCCACAGGCGGTTATTCCTGTGGTAGGGGCATAAAGCCGGGGTGTGCGTGGTGAACGGTTTACCCATACGGACAAGCAGTGGATATTGAAGGGTAGCTTTTCTGAAGTACAAATGAGATCGGTCATGGGTGGGGTCCCCATGACGGCACAGACCGTGAAGATTCGGTGTCTTTCTTTCTTTAACCCCCGGATGGCAGGCTGACGCCGACGGTTCCGGATGGGGGTCCTATTCAAAATGCATCCGCGCAAAACCTCCTTCATTGACCCTTATTTATTGATGACCTTGGCATGCGATGGAAAAACGTTTAAGGATATTAGCCCATTCTACATAAAGCGTGAAATAGACAAAATCAGTGGCCCTGTCAAAAACGCTACGCGACTCAGAGACGGCAACCTACTATTAGAGACCACAACTGCAGAGCAATCGAAAAAACTGCAAAAGGCGACTTTGTTGGGCTCCTACCCGATCCGGGTAGCCCCACACAAAACTCTTAACACCTGCAGAGGAGTAGTCACCACCTCCAGCCTAGATGGTCTAGCGAACGAAGAAATAGTAAGTTGCCTATCCGATCAACTTGTATGTCAGGCGTATCGGCTTACCCGAAAACAAGATGGCAAAGAATACCCCTTACGAACAGTCTTTCTAACTTTTGCTGGGACTAAATTACCCGAATTCATCTATTGTGGCTACGAACGTGCTAGCGTCCGCCAGTATGTCCCGAACCCCATGCGCTGTTTCCAATGTCAGCGGTTCGGGCATACTAAGGTCACATGTACGAATCCTGCGCTTTGTGAGCAATGTGGCCTGCCGAAACACGACGATCCTAACTGCAGTCGAACACCTTGTTGCGTGAACTGCGGCGGTAGTCATCCCTCAAGCTCGCGACAGTGTCCTAGATTCATGGACGAAAAAAGCATACAGGAGCTACGTGTAAAGGAACGCCTAACTTTTCCAGAGGCACGACGGCGCTTCGAACAGCTAAAGCCTGCTACCACTACTACTGGGTATGCATTAGCAGCTCGCCGTACTCCTAATACCACTGTTGCTGTTCAACACGTCCCTGTCGCCCACGCATCCACGCAGACTGACTTTCTAGCCGTTAAACCCACGTCCCAGACTGCTTGTATATCCACCAGCACAGCCTCCGTTTCAGCCGTACAGACTCCAGCCACCAAGCCATCAGGGAATAACAACAATCCCGTAGTAAATGTGAAAAACCGATCCCGGCCAGCACATAGATCGCGAAGTCGCTCGCCTTCTATTAGATCCCGGTCTCGTTCTACGAGCCGTAGGAGTTCTGACTCCCGAACATCAGCGGAGTCACAGGAGGCTAACGATTTTCGATTAGTAGGGCCAAAATCAGCCAAGGTCAAGAAAAAGGTTAAAACGGCCCGCTAAAAACACTTTATGGAAATAATCCAGTGGAATGTCAATGGTTTTCGAGCTCGTGCTCAAGACCTACAACATTTAGTTTCTCAACGGTCACCATCAGTTATTTGTCTCCAGGAAACCCACTTACATCCCAATCACTCGTCACACCTTCACTCTTTCTCTGCCTTTAGAAGCGACTCTCTTGCAGGTATGCGTGCAAGCGGTGGCGTTGCTACCTTAGTGGCGCCTAACATCTCAGCCGCCAACATTCCTCTCACCACACCATTGCAAGCTGTGGCTGTTCGGCTACAGCTGGAGAGCATCAGTTTTACCATCTGCAACATGTACCTGCCGCCACTCAGTATAGTTCCAGAGCGTGATCTTCAAGCTCTATTGGCTCAGCTCCCCTCACCACTACTCCTTGTGGGAGATTTGAATGCCAAGCACACGCTCTGGGGATCAGACACTGATGACGCCCGTGGATGCCTCCTCGTAGACGTCTTCGATAAATCTGACCTGCTTCTGCTAAATACTGGTGACCCGACATTCCTATCATCCGCTTATGGTACACATTCCGTACTAGACCTTTCATTCTGCAGTCCGTCATTAGTACCACTACTTGAGTGGTCAGTACTTTCCGACCTCTTCGGCAGTGATCATTACCCCATTAACATTCATTTTTCTGGCCGCCAATGTGTACCTTCTCGACATCCTCGCTGGATTATTTCCAAAGCTAACTGGGGAAAATTCCAATCCGTCATACACCTCATCGACGATAATTTCGACACCATCGATGAAATGGTCGAATATTTTACTTGCTCGATCCTGCTCGCAGCAGAATCCAGCATTCCTCGAGGTTCCCCTACACCACGTCGTATCCCTGTACCGTGGTGGTCCGAGGAATGCAGTTTGGCTATCAAAGCACGCAAACGTACTTTGCGCATTTTTCAGCGGCACCCGACGGAAGGGAACTTCGTCGCCTTCAAACGTTCTCGCGCTAGGGCACGCTTTATACTGCGCAACGCAAAGCGTAAATCTTGGGAAGCCTATGTGTCTTCGCTTTCCCGGCGCAGCTCTACCCAACAAGTATGGTCAGCTGTTCGGCGGATGTATGGCAAGTATCGCCGGACGGTAATTCCCGGCCTTGCCATCAACGGTTCCATGTGCACCACCGAACAGGAAATAGCTGGAGCCCTAGCTACAACATTTGCTGCTACTAGCCAAACTGCCCGCTATGACGCTCTCTTCCTGCCTATTAAGGAAAGGGCGGAGCGGGTACCACTTAATTTTAATAGTGACTGCACCGAGCCGTACAACCAACCTTTTACCGCAGCCGAGCTCGCCCATTCTCTGGCGTTAGCAAAGGATTCTTCTCCAGGTCCCGATGACGTACACCGACAGATGCTGCTACATCTTCCATCTGAGGCGCTGTGCTTCCTTTTAAACATCTATAACCGCATTTGGCATGAGCGCGTCTTCCCTTCCTCCTGGCGAGAGGGTATTGTCATCCCCATCCCTCGACCCGGAAAGGACCGCACGCTACCATCTAGCTACCGCCCCATTTGCCTGACGAGTGTCATCTGCAAGACCATGGAGCGAATGATAAACGCTCGGTTAAATTGGTGGCTAGAAAAACATAACCATCTGTCCAACTTGCAATGCGGTTTTCGTCGCCATCGCTCAAGTGTCGATAATCTAACGCGCCTTGAGGGATATATTTCCGATGCATTTCTACTGAAACAGCACGCCGTCGGCGTGTTCCTCGACCTGGAGAAGGCTTATGACACCACCTGGCGGTACGGCATACTCCGTAACCTACATGATTACGGTATGCGTGGTCATCTGCCCGAATTCCTATGCAACTTCTTAAAACTGCGCCGTTTTCGGGTTCGCATAGGAAACACGATATCACGGGAGCGGATACAGGAGAACGGCGTACCTCAAGGTTCAATTTTGAGCGTCACCCTTTTTGCCGTAGCGATTAACGGTATCACTAGTGCCGTTAGAAGTGGAATTCCATCATCCCTCTATGTTGACGACTTTGCAGTCTATTATAGGTCTGCCAACATAGATCATATTGAGCGCCAACTGCAGCTGACCATTACCCAGCTTGCAGCTTGGGCGCTTCAAACCGGCTTCCGTTTTTCAGCTGCGAAGACGCAATGTATCCACTTCCACCGCCTACGAGGTATTCACCCGCCTCCTGATCTTCATTTGAACGGCACACCCCTGCCATTTGTCTCGCACCTGAAGTTCTTGGGCCTCTACTTGGACCGACAACTAAATTGGGAGCACCACATTCGTCACCTTCGAGCCTCTTGCGATCGTTCTCTTCGGGTGCTCAAGGTTTTATCTGGAGCATCTTGGGGGGGCGATCGCACGGTGATGTTGAGGCTGTACCGCTCTCTGGTTCGGTCCAAGCTGGACTATGGTAGTTTTATTTATGGCGCAGCGACCGCCTCTAAACTTCGCCTTTTAGACACCGTGCATCATACTGGCATCCGCCTTGCCACAGGAGCTTTCCGCACCAGCCGAGTCGACTGCCTGTATGCAGACTCAGGCGAACCTCCACTCCATATTCGTCGCTCGCTGTTACTCTGCTCATACGTTTCAAAGTTGGCAAGTCATCCCAATCATCCTTGTTTTAAACCAGTTCTGCGTCCAGATTTAGTCCACCGTTATATGCGCCCTGGTTCTCGGACTCGCCCCGTGGGAATTAGATTTCGGGATCTCCTACATTCCCATGGCCTCCGAATGCCTCGCGTGGAGAGGTCGTCCATCAGCCTTTATCCTGCTTGGCAACTGGATCGTGCGAGTTTCGATCTCGCTCTTTCAAGCAACTCTAGACTCGCTACTCCACATTCGGTGTTCCAACAACTTTTTGCCGAATTGCTGGGCCGTTACCCTAACTATGTTCCGGTCTTCACAGACGGTTCTCAGTTAGGTAGCGCTACGGGTTGCGCATTCTTTATTAACGGTGAGGCTCATAAATTTCGCCTTCTGGACTCCACTTCAGTTTTTTCCGCAGAACTGTATGCCATCTTTTATTTGCTCCTTTTTATTTGCAAGTTAGTTCCTGGCAATTTTATCGTTTGCACTGACTCTCTAAGCGCTCTTCAGGCCTTGCAACAACACATTGCAGCTCACACGCTCGTTTTAAAAATTCAGGCCTTGATCTCGCAAATGCTTAGTCGTGGATACCATTTTGTTTTTACCTGGACCCCAGGCCATGTGGGCATTTCTGGGAATGAGGAGGCGGACGCGGCTGCTAAATCCGCTTGCCGTTTGCCCCGGAGTTTAACAACTACGGTGCCTTACCAGGATGTGCAACGTTTTTTCCGTCGCCAAATCCTATCTGCTTGGCAGCACTCCTGGACAGCTTTGGAAGGCACACAACTCCGGGCAATAAAGGAGAGCGTACAACCCTGGCTAACCTCCTGCAGGGATAACCGGCGAGCCGAGGTGATACTCACCCGGCTCAGAATTGGACACACACGAGCCACTCACGGCCATTTATTAAGAGGGGAACCGGCCCCAGTGTGTGCTCCATGTGCAGTACGACTCACTGTGCGGCATGTATTGCTAGACTGCCCGCAATACGCCCGCGTTCGCCAGTCAGTAGGCTTGGGAACTAACTTGCTAAATATTTTAGGTGACAACCCAGTGGCCGTGGATAAGGCACTGCGGTTTATTTTTAAAATCGGTTTTAATACACAAGTATGACTTGTATTTTATATGTATTACTTTTAGAGTTTTTAAATTTAGTCTTTAGATCGTTTTTAATGTCGTTTTAGCAGTTGAGTGTTTTTATTATATTGTACTTTGTTTTAGCTAAATTTTATAGCTTTTAAGCTTTAGTGTTGACGTAGGGCCCAAATGACCTAGTTGTCGACGGGCCCTAAAACAGCACACACTCACTCACTCACTCATCATCATTGTTATTATCATCATTGTTATTATTATCATTATTATTATCATTATTATTATTATTATTATTATTATTATTATTATTATTATTATTATTATTATTATTATTATTATTATTATTATTATTATTATTATTATTATTATTATTATTATTATTATTATTATTATTATTATTATTATTATTATTATTATTATTATTATTATTATTATTATTATTATTATTATTATTATTATTATTATTATTATTATTATTATTATTATTATTATTATTATTATTATTATTATTATTATTATTACTATTATTATTATTATTATTATTATTATTATTATTATTATTATTATTATTATTATTATTATTATTATTATTATTATTATTATTATTATTATTATTATTATTATTATTATTATTATTATTATTATTATTATTATTATTATTATTATTATTATTATTATTATTATTATTATTATTATTATTATTATTATTATTATTATTATTATTATTATTATTATTATTATTATTATTATTATTATTATTATTATTATTATTATTATCCTTATTATTATCATTATTATTATTAGTATTGTTATTGTTATTATTATTATCATCATCATAATCATCATCATAATCATCAACATGTCCCAACCTGTAGCGTACATAGTGTCTGCCAACCATATAAAATGTCCGGAGGTCGAATCTCGTTACTTTAATCTTCCTGGATTATTAACCTAAAAAACGTTTCGAAATTATTTGTGTATTCGAACAATGCAATATTCATTTAAATAACGCATGTATTAATTTTTAATACTTGCACACTTTAAACTCTCACACATTAAATAAACGTTTCATGTCGTATATAAGAAGCGGTAGGGTGGTGAGTCTGGTGGGGAGGTCCGAGGCTACTGGATACCCTTATCGGGCGGTTCACGCCCAAAGTCCAGCAGTAATAACCGTAATGATAGCTGTCAAACAGCCACCTGGACACGGTATCAAAACAGTGGCGCTTACCCATGTAGTGACTATGACTTCCCTATTTATTTATTTTATAAATATTAACTATTGATCCATGCATCAATTACTAAACATTTTCTGTGCAAGGTCAAAGCATAACACACAGAAATTTGTATACGCTACTTTATCGTATGCTTGCCTTACCGTCATTAATATGGTTTAATATCCGCCTCTGCAACGTCCGTCCCTTGTTCACGAAGTCTCGAGTTCGAATCTGGAGTTATCTGGAAGGTTTCCCTGCGGTTTACAAATTTTCATAAAAAGCGAATGTCTGATAACGCTAAGCTCTATGTACCGCAGGCTCATTTGAAAATCATTTCGTTCATCGTCCGATATGGCAGCGTTGGAGGTTTTCCCTTAATCTGAAAGATGGATGTTCCGTAAGTCTAAGCTCTATATAACCTGTTCTCATTTGAATATCATTTCATTGATGGTCCGATATGGCTTAACGTTGGACGTTTTCTCCTATCCTGAGAGACGAATCTTGGGTAACCCTAAGCTACCTGTACCCTTGATTCATTTGAATATCATTTCATTTATCGTCTGATATGGCTAAACGTGAAAGGTTTTCTCTCATACTGAAACACGAATGTCTGGTAACTCTATGCTCTATGTACCCTGGACTAATTTGAACATCATTTCATTCATCGTCCGAAATGACTTTGTCTTGGAGGTTTTCTCTTATCCTGAAAGTGAATGTCTGGTAACTCTAAGCTCTATTTACATTGGACTCATTTGAACATCATTTCATTCATCATCCAACAAGAGTTACCTTAGAGGTTTTCTCTTATCCTGAAAGTGAATATCTGGTAACTCTAAGCTCTATGTATTCTGTACTCATTTAAACATCATTTAATTTATCGTCCGATATGACCTAACGCTGGAGGTGTCCCCGTATCCTGAAAAATAAATGTCGGGTAACTCCAAGCTGTATGTACCTTGGACTTATTTGAAAATGATTTCATTCATCGTCCGACAAGACTTAACTTAAAAGGTCTTCTCTTATGCTAAAAGTCAATGTCGGGTAAGTCTAAGCTCTATGAACGCCGGACTCTTTTGAACATCATTTCATTCACCGTCCGATATGACCTTGCGTTAGAGATTTTCCCGTATCCTTAAAGATGAATGTCGGGTAACTCTAAGATCTATGTAGCCTGGACTCTTTTGAGTGTTATTTCATTCATCGTCAGATAAGACCTAACGATGGAGATTTTCTTGTATTCTGAAAGATGAACGTCTCTTAACTCCAAACGCTATGTATCCTGGACTCATTTGAACGTCATGTCATTCATAATCCGATAAACCTTAAGGTTGAAGGTTTTCTCTTATACTGAAGGACGAATGTCTGGTAACTATAAGCTCTCTCTAGTCTGGACTTATTTCAACGGCATTTCATTCATCATCCCATATAATTAACGTTGAAGGTTTTGTCCTGTAGTGAAAGACGACTGTCTGGTAACACTAAGCTCTAAGTAACCTGAACTCATTTGAATATCCTTTAATTCATCGTCCGATTTGATTATACGTTGGAGCTTTTCCCCTATCTTTAAAGGTAAATGTTGTGTAATTCTAAGCTCTGTGTAGCCTGCACTCATTTAAACATCATTTCATTGATCGCCCGATATGACAACGTTGGAGGCTCTCCGTTCTCCTTAAAGATGTAAGCCTCATATATCCTGAACTCATTTAGACAGCACTTCTGCCATCGCCCGATATAACTTAACGTTGGAGGTTTTTCCTTATCCTTAAACATAAATGTTATGTAACTCTAAGCCCTATGTACCATGTATTCAGTTGAACAACATTCATTTATCGTCAGATTATACTTAACGTTGGAGGTTTTCCCTTATCCTTACAGACGAATTTTATGTAAATGTAATCCCTATATACCCTGTAGTTATTTGAACATCATTTCATTTATCGTTGGAGGTTTTCCCTTATCCTTATAGAAATATTTTGTTTAACTCTAAGAACTACGTACCCAGTACACATTTGAAAATCATTTCATTCATCACCCGATATGACAATTTGGATGTCTTCCCTAATACCTTAGGATGAATGTTATGTAACTCTAAGCTCTATGTACCCTCTTGTCATTTAAACATCATCTCATATATCGTCCGATATAAAATATCCTTTTAGGTTTTCCCTTATTCTTAAATATGATTTTCTGGTAACGCTAAGCTCTATGTACCCTGGACATATTTGAACATCATTTCATTCACTGCCCGGTTTGACTTAACGTTGGAGTTTTTCCCTTATCCTGAGAGATGAATTTGGAGTTAGTCTGAACTCTATCTACCCTGTAGTCGTTTGAACATCATTTCAATTATCGTCGGATTTGACTTAACGTTGGAGGTTTTCCCTTATCCTTAAAGATGAATGTTATGTATCTCTAAGTTCAATGTACCCTGTAGTCATTTGAACATCATTTCATTCATCGTTCGATTTGATTTAGCACTGGAGGTTTTACCTTATTTTGAAACATGAATATTTTGTAAGTCTAAGCTCTATGTAACCTATACTCATTTAAAAATCATTTGATTCATCGCCCGATATAACATAACGTTGCAGGTTTTCCCTTATCTTTAAAGACTAATGTTCTGTAAATCTAAGCTGGATGTAACATATACTCATTAGAACATCATTTCATTTATCATCCGATTTGACTTAATGTTCGGGCCTTCACCTTATCCGCAAAGATGAATGTTGTGTAACTCTAAGCTCTATGTAGCCTGTAGGCGTGTGATCATCGTTTGATTTACCGCTCGATTTGACTTAACGTTGGAGGTCTTCCCCTATCCCTAATGATCAATGTTGTGTAAGTCTAAGCTCTATGTCACTATTACTCTATTGGACATCATTTCATTTATCGTTGGAGTTTTAGCCTTACCCTTAAAGAAAAATGTTTCGTCAGTCTAAGAACTACGTACCCAGTACTCATTTGAAAGTCATTTAATTCATCGCCCGATACGACAACGTTGAAGGTTTTCCCTTATACTTAAAGATGAGTGTTAAGTAACTCTAAGCTCTATGTAGCCTGTAGTCATTTGAACACAATCTCATATTACGTCTGATTTAACATATCGCTGGAGGTTTTCCCTTAACCTTAAATATGAATGTTGTGTATGTCTAAGCTCTATGCATCCTGTACTCATTTTAACATTATTTCAGTTATGGTCTGATTTGACTTATCGTTTGTGGTTTTCCTTTATCCTCAAAGATGAATGTTGCGTAAATCTTAGCTCTATCTACCCTGTAGTCTTAAAGATGTCCCGAGTTCGAATCTCGCACCGGGTGAGTGACCTAGTTCAGGTTCTTTCTGGGGTGTTCCCTTATCCTAAAAGACGAATGTCGGGTAACTCTAATTTGCATGAACCCAGGGCCAAATTCGGTATTATTTCACCCATGCCATTCATCGTCCGATATGTCTTATTCTTGAAGGTTTTCGCTTATACTAGAACACGAATGTCTGATCCCTCGAAGCTCTGTGTACCCTGGACTCATTTGAACATCATTTCATTCATCGTCAGACATGACTTAACTTAAGAGGTTTTCTCTTACGCTAAAAGTGAATGTCTTGAAACTCTAAGGTCTATGTAAGCTGGACTCATTTTAACATCATTTCATTCATCATCAGATATGACCTTACTTTGTAGATTTCCCCATATCCTGAAAGATGAATGTCGGGTAACTCTAAGCTCTATGTGCCCAGGACTCATTTGAGTATGATTTCATTCATCGTCCGGTATGGCTTAACATTGGGTGTTTTCACTTATCCTGAAAGATGGATGTCTGTTAACTCAAAGAACTATGTACCCCGGCATCATTTGAACGGCATTTCATTCATCATTCGATATAACTTAGCACTGAAGGTTTTCTCTTATACTGAAAGATGAATGTCTGGTTACTCTAAGCCCTACGAAACTTGGACTCATTTGAACATCATTTCATTCATCGTCCAACATGGTCTAACGTTAGAGGTTTCCTCTTATCCTGAAAGATGAATGTCTGGTAACTCTACGCTCTATGTACCCTAGTCTCATTTGAACGTCATTTCATTCATCTTACGATATAATTTAATGTTGAAGTTTTACTCTTATTCTGAAAGATGAATGTCTGGTTTCTCTAAGCTCTATGTACCCTGGACTCATTTGAACAGCATTTCAGTCAGCGTCCGATCTGACCTAACGATGGAGATTTTCCTGTATCTTGAAAGATGAATGCCGGGTAACTCTAAGCTCTATGTATCCTGGACTCATTTGAGTATCATTTCATTCATCCTCTGATATGGCTTAGCGTTGGGGTTCCTCTGTTATCCTGAAAGACGAATGTCTCATATCTCTAAGCTCTATGTACCCTGGTCACATTTGAACGTCATTTCATTCATCATCCCACATAGTTTAATGCTGAAGTTTTACTCTTATTCTGAAAGACGAATGACTGGTTTCTCTAAGCTCTGTGTAACCTGGACTCATTTGAACATCTTTGCTTTCATTGTCCGATATGACTTAACGTTGGAGGCTTTCTCTTATCCTTAAAGATGAATGTTGTGTATGTCTAAGCTCTATATAACCTGTACTCATTTGAACATAATTTCATTCGTCGTCCGATATGCCTTAACTTTGGACGTTTTGTCTTATCCTGATAGACGAGTCTTGGGTGACACTAAGATCTGTGTAGCATGGCCTCATTTGAAGATTTTTTAATTCATCGAACGATATGAAAACATTGGAGGTTCTCTCTTATACTGAAAGATGAATGTCTGGTTACTCTAAGCTCTATGAAACCTGGACTCATTTGAACATCATTTCATTCATCGTCGGAATATAACTAAACTTTAGAGGGTTTCTCTTATCCTGAAAGATAAATGAAGCAACTCTAAGCTCTATGTACTGCGGACTCATTTTACGATCTTTTCATTCATCGACCGATATGACTTAACGTTGAAGGTTTTCTCTTATACACAACACGAACGTTTGGTAACTGTAAGCTCTATGTATTCTGGACATATTTGAACAACATTTCACTCATCGTCCGGCATGACTTAACCTTACAGATTTTCTCTTATCCCGAAAGTGAGTGTCTGCTAAATCTAAGCTCTATGTATGCTGTACTCATTTAAACATCATTTAATTTATCGTCGGAAATGAGCTAACGCTGGAGATCTCCCGTATCCTGAAAAATTGATGTCGGGCAACTCCAAGCTCTATGTACCCAGGGGTAATTTGAACATCATTTCATTCATCGTCCGAAATGAGTTAACGTTGAAGGTTTTCTCTTATACTGAAACACGAATGTCTGATACCTCAAAGCTGTATTTACCCTGCACTCATTTTAACATCATTTCATTCATCGTCAGATATGACCTTACTTAGGAGATTTCCTCATCTCTTGAAAGTTGAATTTCGGGTAACTCTATGTTCTATGTACTCTAGACTCATTTGAGTAAGACTTCATTCATCGTCCGATATGGCTTAAAATTCGGGGTTTTCACTTTTCCTGAAAGATGAATGTCTGTTAACTCAAAGAGCTGCATACCCTGGACTCATTTGAACGTCATTTCATTCATCATTCGATATAACTTAACCCTGAAGGTTTTCTCTTATACTGAAGGTGAATGTTTCTTTACACTAAGCTCTATGTAACCTGGACTCATTTTAACATCATTTTATTCATCTAGCGACATGGTTTAACGTTAGAAGTTTTACATTATGCTGAAAGATGAATGTCGGAAAACTCTAAGCTCTATGTATCCTGGACTCATTTGAACATCATTTCAGTCAGCGTCCGATCTGACCTAACGATGGAGATTTTCCTGTATCCTGAAAGATGAATGCCGGGTAACCAAGAGCTCTATGTATCCTGGACTCATTTGAGGATCATTTCATTCATTCTCTGATATGGCTTAGCGTTGGGGTTCTTCTGTTATCCTGAAAGACGAATGTATCCTATCTATAAGCTCTATGTATCGTGGACTCACTTGAACGTCATTTCATTCATATTCCGTTAAAACTTAAGGATGAAGGTTTTCTCTTATACTGAAAGACGAATGTCTGGTAACCCTAAGCTCTATGCATCCTGGACTAATTTGAACGATATTTCATTCATCATCTGATATAACTTAACTTTGAAGGTTTCCTCTTATAGTGAAAGACGACTGTCTGGAAACTTTAAGCTCTATGTACCCTGGACTCGTATAAACATCATTTCATTCATTGCCCGTTTGACTTAACGTTGGAGTTTTTCCCTTATCCTGAAAGATGAATTTTGAGTTAGTCTAGGCTCTATGTAACGTGAAGTCTTTTGAACATCATTTCAACTATCGTCCGATTTGACTTAACGTTGGAGGTTTTCCCTTATCTTTAAAGATGAATGTTATATAACTCTACGCTCAGTGTACCCTGTGGTCATTGGAACATCATTTCGTTCATCGTTCGATTTGATTTCGCACTGGAGGTTTTACCTTATTCTGAAAGATGAATATTTTGTAAGTCTAAGGTCTGTGTAACCTGTACTCATTTAAAAATCATTTGATTCATAGCCCGATATGAAATAACGTTGCAGGTTTTCCCTTATCTTTAAAGACCAATGTTCTGTAAACCTAAGCTCGATGTATCGTGTACTCATTAGAACATCATTTCATGTATCGTCCGATTTGACTTAATGTTGGAGCTTTCACCTTATCCGCAAAGATGAATGTTGTGTAAGTCTAAGCTCTAGTAGCCCGTAGGCGTGTGAACATCTTTTGATTTACCGCTCGATTTGACTTAACGTTGGAGGTTTTCCCCTATCCCTAATGATCAATGTTGTGTAAGTCTAAGCTCTATGTCACTATTACTCATTTGGACATCATTTCATTTATAGTTCGATTTGACTTAATGTTGGAGCTTTCACCTTATCCTCAAATATATATGTTGTTAACTCTAAGCTCTAGTACCCTGTAGGCGTGTGAACATCATTTCATTTATCGTCCGATATGACTTAGGTTTGGGGGTTTTCCCTTATTCTTTAAGAATAATGTTGTGTATCACTAAGCTTTGTGTACCCTGTACGTGTCCTCTGGGATAAGTTTGCTGGTGTTGAGTTAGAGCATCATAAGTACAAAATGTGACACTTCTTAATGTCTGTATTAAATGTTTTTTTTTTGATACCAGATATGTAATTACAAGGTTTATATCGCAAATTGTTCTCCTATTTTGGTGCCTTATTACAAGACAGGTCTTTCTTTATTTACTTCTTTTTCTTACACACTATTCACAACAGAACCTATTAGAACTATAACCGGCACGAACCGTGTGTGCCCAGTTGAAACATCTGCAAACAGGCACTCCGCATCTTCATCATCATCGTCGTCATCGTCACTCTCGTTATCCCGCTCTTCTTCCTATTCCAGAGGCACAAAGAGTCTTCGACTTCGGAGGACAAAATTTCAGTAGTTCACTTCCTTCTTTATCTGGTTGTCTTTGTCGTTTTGGTTTACAATGCTAAGGTCCAACTCACTTTTGGCGGAGCCTTGCCCGCCTTCTTTGAATTCTCTTCTGGGAGCTGAGCTTTGTATGGCGAACTTGTAATTACACAAGATGTCCCAGCTCGAGATGGATTGGCATGTTCCGATGAACCTGCCTTCTGGTTTAGTGGCCGCGCCGTGGAACAGTGGTAGGACATCTTGGCTCTCACCAAGGCGGCCCGGGGTCGAATCCGAGGCGACCGCAAAGTGAGATTTGTTGTGGACAACACGTCACTGGGGCGGGTTTTCTCCGGGATCTGCCATTTCCACCGCCATCTTATTCCCCCGGTGCTCCATCTTCATCTCATGTATCATCAATGGCATCGACTGCGTTGCCGTAAATAGTAAAAGCGGGCGTTAAACACTACCCACTTCTGGTTTAATGTTGGCATTGGGTTAATGTCTGCCGTCAGGATCAATCTCCTCTGGTAAGCAGGTGGATCTGTCACTTGCGCCACATTTTTAGATTCAGGAGCTTCATCGTGTTCATTGCACG
>CM060948.1:353000692-353015692 GCA_030765055.1 Mantis religiosa
GAATGATCATAATTTTTTAAAGTCATAATTTTTCGCACTAAAATTTAATCTTATTATATTCTGTTAGCTTAAAGTGAAAAAAAAAAAAACACGCCGTAGTAGTTTCATTGATGGCAATCCTGGTTCCCGTCTGTGAGAACCAGACAATTTCAGACACGTTCAGTATCGCCTACGGCTGCAACAGAGGTAACACGCAAGGAACAATCTCAACAAATCTTCAGTTGAGGCTTATACAATGTTACAGGAGGCCTATGGAGAGTCTGTTCTTCCCTACAGCACAGCTCGAAGGTGGTTTAAAATGTTTAAAGAGGGGAGACAATCAATTTCAGAGGAAGGTGGACCAGGTGCTCCAGTTACTGCATCAACACTGCTGCTGCCATTGTGAGGAATTACCTTAAGATCACTTTCTGAAATACTGAACATTTCATTGGGTGCCACCCACACGTTGGTGACAGAAACATTACACATGAGACGCGTTTGTGTGCGATGGGTTCCAAGACTGTTGATTCCCGAACAAAAGGACATTCGCATGCAGGTGTGCATGCAGTTAAAGTTGATGTTAGAGGAAGATCCGGCATTTCTTTCAAACGTAGTCACTGCTGATGAAACTTGGCTACATCATTTTGAGCCTAAGAGCAAATAGCAAAGCTCAGTGTGGAAATCTCCTTTATCACCAGCCCCCCAAAAAGCAGAAGTGGTTGCTTCTGCTGGGAGAGATATGGTCATCTCATTCTTTGATATTCATGGAATCGTTTATCAGCATGTTGTACCTGCACACACACCGGTAACTGGACTATACTACAGGGATGTCTTGAAAACATTGCAAGTCCATGTCAGGTGCAAAAGACCACATTTCCGTGAAGCAGGCAGGATGCTGCACCACGATAATGCGCGGCCGCATATTTCCAATGTTGTTGCTGAATATCTTGCAAAAATCAACGTGAAGTGCATCCTCGCCCTCCTTATAGCCCGAATTTAGCCCCATGTAACTTTTTTCTGTTCCCTAACTTGAAGAAACGCCTTCGTGGGAGGCATTATCCATCATCAGAAGCAGTGGTGAAGGCTGCGGAGGCGATTTTGAAGGATCTCTCAAAAACTGGTTTCCAGAATGTCTTTCAAGATTGACAGAAACGCTGGGACAAGTGTATTGCATTCAGGGGAGACTATTTTGAGGAGGACCATCAAAATTATGAGGATGAGTAAAGGTACCTTGTCAAAAAAAGATTTTGATTATTCTTTATTGAACAACCCTGGTATAAATTCTGAAATTATTCACCTTTGAAAACAAGGAAGACAAAAACATGTTTAAAATAAGTGATTGTTGTCGGCATCGGATTCGTACAATTTAGTTTTGAATGCAGCGGAAATGTGTAGAACTGACGACAGTGAATGAGAAGCACAATAATAAAAATTGCAATGGTTTCTTCTTTCTTGCTATATAACGAAAATTAAGATAATGGACGAAAATGTATAATAATTCAGAAAAAGATATTAAAATATGTAAAATTATACACCATTTTGTGAAATATGTATTATAGCTCGAAATATGTAAAAATTATGCTATTTAAAATGTTGGAATAACGTTATTTTTAGTTTAATTTGTCGATATATTAACTTTTCTATAATTACATACACAGCAACAGAATACGTAATTACTAGGGGCGGTGATAGAACGTGATAAATTGCGAAATTGACTCAAAATGCGATATAAATGCGAAATCCAAGATTGCCCAAGTAATTATTTTTCTTCTGGAAACTTTAACTGAAGGGTCTGTAGAACCTTTGCATGTTTAGAAAGTTAAAAAGTAAGGAAGCACTCTACTGGAATGTGGAAAGCGATCCTCTCCGCTAAATTAGCCTATTGTTCCACCATCGCCTATCTGAGGTATGTTTGGTACCCGAAGCGAGTTCAGTTGTTTTTTATGTGCTCCATTGCCTTTAACTGCAATGGTCATATCGGCGGCCGTTCTCCTCTGGAACATGTCGAAGGTGTTAACATGTATTCGTTGGGTTAAATCATTAGATCACGCACACATTCTCACTCTCATTCATACTTCCAGACTCTGGGGAAGATGATCAGTTATCTTGCTCGGAGAAAAATCCCCACCCCTAACGGTGCGAACCGAACCTGGGACCACTAGCATGGCAGGCAGGTGCTCTACCGATCAGTTGTTTTACTACGCTTAATTGTCATAAATCTACCTTCACAGCCCAGTTAACGGAAAATTTCAATCCTTGTCTCTGAAAACAAATAGCAATCCTAATTTTAAGGAAATGATAAACACGTGTTAATTCCAACTGGAGTCCTTAAATACATCTCACAATAAAACCCAGGGCAATTTCTATTTGCTGTGTCTCTATGACCGTGTGTAGTAAGCTTCATTAGTCTAACACTAAAACTGCGACGTAAGGAGCATTTTAAATGAAGGAAAATGATGAAATTTTCAATAGCGAGAAAACAAGTTTAAAGAATTAGAATTCATATCTAACAGTGGCATTTACGTAACTTTCAAACTAGATTAGAGCATTTAAATCTGGCTTGCGGATGCTATCTAAGCATTCTTTGGATTCAGGAAGGCTTACACTATTTTAAACACTAAAAAGTGGAAAAGGCTATAATTCTTGTTTTGTTTTGAAAATGTACATGAAATTACAATCATACATATCCTTAACGTACGATGATAACCGAGCGGTTATAGACATATAGCAGTTAAACCTACAAAGGTTCAAACCCCAAACATCGTTTTGATTTTTTATTATAGAAATACGAAATATGTATTACGTACATAGTAATATAAATTCCACATGCTAAGATTTACTTGATTTTATAGCATTTATGCTCACACATAAACTGAAACACTCTACTCTGTTGTTAAACCAAATGAAATAATTTTATTCCTATATGTAAAGTCAAATAAAAATGCAAATTAGCTTATTGGGGGGGGGGTATGTAAACCCTCTGTTTCTATTACTGCCCTCATTCTACCAGGTATGGATTAGACCATATGCATACTAACATTGCATTAATTTTGGAAACTATAAGAATATGTTATTTGTATTTTTATAAATGAAATGGTTTAAAATATTGTTATTTATCTTCTTAGGAAAGCAGAAGTCTTGGCTATTAAAGTAAAAATAACAAAAGTTTAACTTCTATTAATATAAATTTTGTATCCTAAGCGTGACCTGGCTTGCGAGTAGCTTGATCACGGCTCCTAATACTTCTTTATGGTACATAAGCTTTCTGTGCCGTGATATAGCTGATAGCGTGTCTACCTTACATTCAAGAGGTCAGAAGTTCGAATCTCGTTACCTGAATGGGCGCGGAATGTTAAATTACTCGACGTTTTAAAATTATCAGTGTAATTCAACAGTGCAGCAAACACTTAAAAGCATGCATCCATTATTCAGTAATAACTGAACATTGTAAGCGCTCGCGGATAAATCGAACACCTCACGTAGCATATATACAGAAGATGAGGGCTGCCTGAGTGGGGAGGTCCGATACTACAGGGTAGCAACCCCGGCACGGTCTAAAAGTGGCGTTCAGCAATCTAAACTTGCTTGCTAATAACCACGCCACGGTGTCAAAAGTGGTACTTAGCCATTTAATGTCACGTGGTACATACCCCGCAACGGTGTAAAAAGTTGCAGTAACCCATGTAGTGACAATGACTTCCCTTTTTATTTCCTTTATAAATATTTACTATTTAATTATGTATAGGGGTGGTGTATTGTCGCAAAAGGGATATAACGCGAAATTGACTCAAAATATGATATAAATGCGAAATCGAAGATTTTCCTTGCATCTTATTATTATTGTGCTACTTTTAAATCAGTATACATGTATCTTTTTTGCTATGCAGGATGTTTTAGTCTGTATCAACTTGTTCTATATTTCTGTGTATTTGTTTAACCTTGTTTAATGTAAAATAAATTGAGACTTTATACACTTTTAACTCACTGTCATTAATAACACTCCATAAATGTGTTTTAAAACTCATCTAATAATGTTAATATTCATCATTTCAAAAATTAACCGAAATTAAACATTTTCCAAAATGCTATAAAATGCTAAATTGAAAGTATATATATGCTATAAATTGCTAAATGTAAAAATCAAAATGCTAAATCTTTAATTCAAAATGCCAAATATCACTACCCCTAGTAATTACATAAAATCCGGGTTCTAGTGATTACTAGGGGCGGATTTTGCCCTATTTACCGACAGCTGTTTCTGCTGTTTCTGCAGGCTTTCTCAAAGAGATTCCCTATCCGGTAAACGGTAACTGTTAGACCAATATGACTTTTTCAGCCATGTTTCGATTTCGAGGCAGTAGACGTCCAGTTTCTAGGATGACTATTAGAAGTACAATAGTAAATAGTGTCTAACTCACATACAAAAGTTCCGGGAGTTCGAATCTCGTTATTTGAATCTGCTTGCAATATTAACATATCAAACGTTTCAAAATTATATGTGTATTCGAACAACTTAACACACGCATATAATAACGCAAGTATTAATTTGTAATACTTGCACATTTTAAGCTCTCACACATTAAATAAACATTTCATGTCGTATATAAGAAGCGGTTGGGTGGTCCGTCTTTGGGAGGTCCGAAGCTACAGGGTTCACCTTACGATGCGTGTGTACCGCGCACATACCTCGCTTACAAGATGGACCATAAATCTTGGAAGAGTTCAGCGGAGACTGGCGAGCAGTATACGTCGGACTGCGGAGCAAGCGGGTTTCTGGTAAGTATCTCCAATCGCAGGATAGACGAGTAGGGTAATAAGACCACAGCCAACAGCCTCTAGGCTGGAACCATGGCGCCTGTCAAGGGTCCGGTCCGCTATTACCCGTGCTGTTTAGCGCTCGCTAGCTGCATCTTTCAATACGCTATCTTTCCTCTTTTCTATCTAGTTTTTTAAGTCCCCCTGTTAGGCCCCCTTAGCTTCTTCTCTTCTTACTTCTTCTTCATGATAGGAACTTAGTACCTAAGACTACTACCTGCAAGCAGGTATTCTTAAAGAGCCAAACAGCAAAGCCCATCCTGTCTCCCGCCTTTTTTAAGGAGAGAGACAGGACAAGTCGCATATCATCGCCTTTCTTAAGGCAGATCAGCGACACAGCCCCGTAGTACCAAATTAGGCCAACAGAGATACCTATCCACTTAAGTAAAAAAAATGGTAGGCCAAACGCGAGGTACCCTACGCAGCTCAACAGCACCACCCAGCGCAGGCTACAACTCCGATGTGCACGAAACGCCAGGACGATCAAGAGCACGGAAGGGGAAGGGGTCCACTCCCCCACCGGAAGATGCAGACATCCAGGATCAACAAGATAGCTGCGTATTCACAAGCGACGCTGCAAAAGAATGCTGCGGCGATGCTACTGCTCCCAGGAATACCGAAATAGAAGTACAACTTGTCGCTGAACACCGCAACTATAGGGCTGAAGGCCAAATGGAGAGCAACTATGACACGAGGGCCAGCATAAAAGAAAACCCGCAAACTGACACAGAGCACACCAAGCGCACAACTGAAGGCACTAGCGAGACCTGCCTACCAGGCACGTACAGCACAGAGCCGCGGCAGGAGACAGCCGCACAAAATACCAACCTAAAAGAAAAGGGCCAGCAGGCGGCCACAAACAGGGGCAATGATGACCGACCCGCAGGGCTCATCAACCTACATGTAAACCCCCAAGCAACCGTGCCCACCTACATGAACCAGGAACGGCGGAACATACCAAAGGTGTACGTCGCAGATTACTGTACTAGAAGCATGGCCTATATCACTAAGGAGTTCGACCAAATATATAGGCCTCAAAACTACAAAGCAACATATAGGGAGCACTACCACTGCTTTGAGCTTACGACACTTGACGACTATAATCACTTTATAAGGTACTGCAAGCAAAATAAGGTACCATTCCACATCACTGAGCTGATAAATGACAAAACGTACAAGGTGGTCATTAAAGGACTATACCCGAACGTACAGCCTGAAGAACTGAAGCAGGAATTGGAGGCTCTGGCACTGGAACCAGTGAGCGTGGACAAGCTGTTCTCATTAAGGCACAGGAGGCACATTCCAATGTTTCTGGTGGAGCAACCAAACATAGAGAGCTCACAGGCTATAAGGCAGTTAAAAGACCTGTTCCACTGCCGCATAACAGTTGAGAATTACAGGGCACCAAACGGTCCCCCCCAATGTGGGAAATGCCTGAGGTTTCGCCACCTAACCAGAAACTGCCAGGCACCACAAGTCTGCTCCGCTGTGCTGGGCCGCATCACAACACAGAATGTCCCTGCCCAGATTCATATAGAAGATGCGCCCTGTGCAACTCTTCAGAGCACGGGGCCCGCTGGAGGGGCTGCCCGGTCTATCAAAGAGTGGCATTCCCAAACAACAGGGCAGCACCCAGACGGCAACCAGCTTCAATTTGGGGGACAGTCTCGGAACAACAAGGGAACTACGCCCAGGTAGCAAGAGGCTCAGTGCCCATAAATCACACTCAACGCCAAGAACAAAGGGAATCCATATATCACCACAACTACGATGCACAACCAAATCATGGAAGGATCCCATGCCCACAAAGGGAAATACAACGAAGGGAGCCGCAACTGCCCCAAGAACGGCACAACGCAACAACAAACCGCAGCGACACCTCTCCCAGAACACAAACACAGGAGAATAGAATTGCTGATGAGACAATTTCTCCTGCTCCAGACAATGCTGCAGCGTCAGCAAGAGATGATGGCATTACAAAACGCAACGATCAACTCATCCAGAAGCACTGCGTAAACAGGCCCTTGCACTTCTGCGATACCAAGCAAGGAAACAGAGCCCTAAAAGCTGACGGGCAAACAAAGCTGATGCTGTTTCTGGTTGGTAGCCAATGCTATATGAAGGGCTACGAGCTGCTAATGGAAATGTGGAGCAACCTCTACGGCGATCAGCGACTGAACGAACATGATGCCCAAATGCACCAGATGCTCTTCCTAAACGAGTTCGCCAAGCTAACCGATGCCCTGGAACTAGAAGGAAGGCTTATAAACCGCCATAGATAATACACGATATAGAGAAGATCCACCCCCCACACATCCTCAGTACCATGGCTAATACGCAATACAACACAGCACCCATAACACAACACATGCAGACTCCACACACACACAAAATCCTCTACTGGAACACAAGGGGGACCAGAAGGCATCTACAGGAATTAAAACATTGCCTCTATCAGCACAACATAACAGCAGCGCTCTTGAACGAAACATTCCTAACACCAAAAGCACGCTTTAGCATCCCAGGGTACATCATCTATAGAACGGATAGACCAGACGGAACACCTTACGGAGGAACAGCGATAGTGGTCCAGGAAAACTTTGAACACGTCCATATACGCGTGCCACCCCTAAACGTGATGCAATCGACTGCAATATCAGTCACCATCCTCAACTGCAAACTAACCCTCGCAAGTATATACTCTCCCCCTAATACGCTCAGAACATCCGACATTGACATACTCCTAAACTTAGATAACGTAGTAATAGCCGCTGGAGACCTAAACGCAAAACACCCATCTTGGGGATGCCCAAAAGCCAACGCAGAAGGCAATGCCCTATATGCACACATGATAAACAACAGCTACATAGTAGACCACCCGGAAGGACCTACCTACATAGTACAACAAGCACATCACACACCATCCACTATAGACATTGCCTTGTTCAGAAACATAACCTTCAACTACCGGATAAGAGTAATAGATGCTCTGGTATCTGATCATCATGCAGTACAAATTGACATCGAGGCACCACCTAAATTCACACCGCCACCAGTACGGCTGAACTTTAATCGAGCAAATTGGAACCTATTTGCAAGCACACTAGACCGAGAGCTGACACGAACAATGGAAATAACTAATGACCAAGACGCCGATAAAGCCGCAGCCCTACTTGAGAAAGCCATTCAAACAGCTATCCATGAAGCTGTACCCATCAAACCGCCCGCTAAGCACGCCCTAACCTATCCACCAGAAGTATTGTCATTGATTCATGAACGGGACCACGAAAGGCGACGATGGCAGCGGACACGAAACCTAGTCCACAAGGTCAACATGGCAACATTAAACAGCGCCATAAAGACCAAACTAAATGCACAAGCACAGCAGCAGTGGGAGCAAACCCTCTCTAGACTGCAGCCGGGGAATGCCAGAGTTTAGCACATGGTTAGAGCCCTAAAGCGTGAGCCCATTAGCATACCACCGCTACAGATTGACGAAAATAGCAACTCATACGCCGAGAGTAATAAAGACAAAGCTGAGCTACTAGCAGACACACTCATGAGGGTATGCACACCCAATCAGGGCCATGCAGAGAGACACTTCTATGACCAACTGCAGATGGACATGCGCCAAGTCATGGAAAATCCGGCACATAACAAATGTAGGAAGACCAACCCAGCGGAAATCAAATGGATAATCAAGCACCTAAAGGAACACAAAGCCCCAGGGCCAGACCAGATCCCTAACTTGGCTATTAAGCATCTCACCAATAAAGCACTACAACTCCTCAGTGAGATCTGTAACTACTGTCTTGCGTTCGGTTATTACCCCATGCAATGGAAACTGGCAAATGTACTGATGTTCAGCAAGCCAGGTAAAAATCTCGCAAACCCCAAGAACTACAGACCCATTAGCTTACTCAAAACTATTAGCAAAGTTGCCGAAAAAGTCATATTGAAAAGAATGATCACTCACATAAAAAAGAACACCATACTAATAGACGAACAGTTCGGATTTCGCGCGAGATATTCAACCACACTACAACTAGCAAGGACAGTGGAACATATAACACGTGGGTTTAACGAGAAAAAAATCGACCGGAATCATATTTCTAGATGTAGAAAGGGCCTTCGATACAGTGTATCACGCAGGACTAATCCACAAACTTAAAATTCTAAAATTTAACAACGCTATGATTAAACTAATTGCGCATTATCTCACAGGCAGAACATTTAAGGTTAGTATAAGAGACCAACGAACGGAACCACGAAGGATAGAAGCAGGGGCTCCCCAAGGCAGCCTGCTAGGTCCAATACTGTTCAATTTATATATAAACGATATGCCAAAATCTAACGACACCCAACTTTCTATCTATGCAGATGACACTGCCATCTCGGCACAATCCTGGCAGCCAGCGGCCATCTGCCGTAGGCTGCAATCTGCACTCACACAACTAGAGCCTTGGCTAGAAATGTGGAGGATTAAGGTTAACACTGCCAAGTCCCAGGCAGTCCTATATACGAAGAGAACGAAGCACATCAACAAGCCTACACCGCTCACACTGTACGGGGATTTAATATCATGGCAAAACAAAGCAAAGTACCTGGGAGTAATTCTAGACTCCAAATTAACATTTGCGGAACACACCACGGTTGTTAAACGTCGGGCAATACAACAACTAGGCGCGATCTACCCACTTCTAAACCGCCGTAGTGCATTAGGTAAACAAATGAGTCTGACCCTATACAAAAGCCTAATTAGGCCAATAATGACATATGCAGCCCCAGCATGGGGACACTGCGCCAAGACGCATATAGCAAAATTACAACTTGTACAAAACAAATGCCTGAGACTAGCTGCAAAGGTTCCTAAGACAGTCCCATTGGACTTGCTGCATGAGGATCTTAGGATGCACTCGATAGAGCAATTCATCGAAAGATTAGCAGACAACAGGTACAAAACTGCCCAAAACCACCATAACCCAATCATTAGAAATCTTGGGAAATACGACACTACCGCAGACAAACATAAGAGACCACTATCGCTGTTCGACAGGAAAATACCCCTAAATCGCCACAGCACAGATGATACGCAAGACATTATCAACTACCTCCACTACCTAGTCCCACCATAGACACATGCAGCTGTCCGCAAGACCCGGGGCGGATGCTAACTCCCTGCCCTGGGCGGCCCGGGGTGACGGACAACCCCAAGCAATGACGACTCAGCCAACGATAAAGGACCAGACCGGCAGCAGTAGTATAGTAGTGTAGAGTTAAGGGAAACTATTGTTTCTATGTATTCAAAATAAGGAAAAAGATACAAAAAAAGTAAAAATATGTAAAAAAAAGGGAAAAAATGAATTACTCTAGTTAAAACGGTGTAAATATAAAAGATTATGCATGTAAAATAAATGAAAATAAGGTGTATAGCATCCCCCCCAGGTACATTCCTCTCCCCTCCTCTCCTAGGTTTATTTTTCAGGACCATTGGCAGATGTCGAAGAGAATACAAGACTCAGCGCCCTCTCCAGCTGAAGCCTCAATTATGGTAAGGTATCCCAACAGTTTATATTTAGCATGACACCCCCGCATAGCTCCATCATGCATGAGCATGAAAATCCTCCGCTAACAATAGGTCCCTGGTCAGGGCTTCGGCCATGGCCAGTACCTAATTCCCCACTCTGTCCGTATACTCTCTTGTATGCGGGCGCCTATTTAGTATTCACCCACTAACTCCCGGGTTGCTTCGGCGGTACCGGGCACCACTTACCACCTTTCCTACCCATCACTTTAGTGTAGCTTAGTGCATGGTAGGGGAGGCGAAGTAGATCTCTTTCGGATAATCGCCACCGGGTGTGGCGGAGGCGGGGCCACACCCAAAAAAAATCCGTCTGGTGGGGAGGTCCGAGGCTCCAGGGTACCCTTACCGGGCGGTTCACGCCCAAAGTCCAGCAGTAATAACCGTAATGATAGCTGTTAAACAGCCACCTGGCCACGGTATCAAAACTTTGGCACTTACCCATGTAGTGACTATGACTTCCCTTTTTATTTATTTTATAAACATTGACTATTGATCCATGCATCAATTACTAAACATTTTCAGTGCAAAGACAAAACATAACACACAGAAATTTGTCTACGCTACTTTATCGTAAGCTTGCTTTACCGTCATTAATATGGTTTAATATCCGCCACTGCAACGTCTTTCCCTTGTTGACGAAGTCTCGAGTTCGAGTCTGGTGTTATCTGGAAGCTTTCATTGGGGTTTACAAATTGTCATAAAAAGCGAATGTCTGAGAACGCTAAGCTCTATGTACCGCAGGCTCATTTGAGAATCATTTCGTTCATCGTCCGATAAGGCTTAACGTTAGATGTTTTCTCATATCCTGAAAGGTGAATGTTGTGTAGGTCTAAGCTCTATGTAACCTGTACTTATTTGAACATCATTTCATTCATCGTCAGATATATCTTAACGTTAGAGGGTTTCTCGTATTATTAAAGATAAATGTTGTGTAAGTCTAAGCTCTACGTAACCTGTACTCATTTGAACATAATTTCATTCATCCTCCGAAATGACTTAACGTAGAAGGTTTTCTGTTATACTGAAACACCAATGTCTGGTAAATCTAAGCTCTGTGTACCCTGGACTCATTTAAATATCATTTCATTCATCGTCCGACATGACTTAACCTTGTAGGTTTTCACTTATCCTGAAAGTAATTGTCTGGTAAATCTAAGTTCTGTGTACCCTGGACTCATTTGAACATCATTTCATTCATCGTCCAACATGACTTAACCTTGTAGGTTTTCTCTTATCCTGAAAGTGAATGTCTGGTAACTCTAAGCTCTATGTACCCTGGACTCATTTGAATACATTTCATTCGTCATCCGATATGACTTAAATCAAGAGATTTTAACTAATGCTAAAAGTTAATATCTGCTAATTCTCAGCTCTATGTACCCTGGACTCAGTTTAACATCATTCCATTCATAGTCCCATAAGACCTTACATTGGAGATTTCCCCGTATCATGAAAAACGAATGTCTGGTAACCGAAAGCTCTATGTACCCTGGACCCATTTCAACATCATTTCATTCATCGTCCGACTTGAGTTAACCTTAGTGGTTATCTGTTATCCTGAAAGTGACGGTCTGGTAACTCTAAGCTCCTTGTACCCTGGACTCATTTGAGCATCATTTCATTCATCGTCCGACAACAGTTAACCTTAGTGGTTATCTCTTATCCTGAAAGTGAATGTCTGGTAACTCCCAGCTCTATGTGCCCTGGACTCATTTGAGCATCATTTCATTCATCATCCGATGTAACTAAACGTTGAAGGTTTTTCTCTTATACTGAAAGATGAATGTCTGGTTACTCTAAGCTCTATATAACTAGGACTCATTTGAACATCATTTCATTCATCGTGCGACATGGCCTAACGTTGGAGGTTTTCCGTTATCCCGAGAGTTAAAAGTCGGATAACTGTTAGCTCTATGTACTCTGGACTCATTTGAACATCACTTCATTCATCGTCCGATCTGAGAAAACGCTGGATATTTTCCCGTACACCGAAAGATGACTGTCGGGTAACACCAAGCTCTATGTATCCTGGACTCATTTGAGTATCATTTCATTCATCCTGCGATATGGCTTAACCTTGGGGATTTTCTCTTATCCTGAAAGATGAAGGTCTCTTAAGTCTAAGCTCTATGTACCCTAAACTCATTTGAACGTCATTTCCTTCATCATGCAAGAAAAGGTTGAAGGTTTTCTCTTGTAATGAAAGACGAATGTCTGATAACCCTAAGCGCTATCTAACCTGGACTTATTTGAACGACATTTCATTCATTCTCCCATATAACTTAACGTTGAAGGTTTTCTCTTATAGTGAAAGGCGAATGTCGGGTAACTCTAAGCTCTATGCACCTTGGACTCACTTGAACATAGTTTCTTTAATCGACCGATATGGCTTAACTTTGGAGGTTTTCTCTTATCCTGAAAGATGAACGACTTGTACCTCAAAGCCCTATAAACCATGGGCTCATTGAAACATCATTTCATTTATCATCCGATATGACTTTACGTTACGGGCATGTTCTTATCCTAAAAGATGAATCTGTAGTATCCCTAGGCTCTATGTACCCTGTACTCATTTAAACATCTTTTCATACATCGGCTGATATGGCTTAAAGTTAGAGGTTTTCCCTTGTCCTGTAAGATGAATGTTGGGTAACTCTAAGCTGTTTATATCCTGTACTTATTTGAACATCATTTCATTCATCGTCTGATATACCTTAAGGTTAGAGGGTTTCTCGTATCATTAAAGATAAATGTTGCGTAAGTCTAAGCTCTACGTATCCTGTACTCATTTGAATATCATTTCATTCATTGTCTGATATATCTTAACGTTAGAGGGTTTCTCGGATCGTTAAATATAAATGTGTAAGACTAAGCTCTACGTAACCTGCACTCATTTGAACATAATTTAATTAATCGTCCGAAATGACTTAACGTAGAAGGTTTTCTGTTATACTGAAACACGTATGTCTGGTAAATCTAAACTCTGTGTACCCTGGACTCATTTGAACATCATTTCACTCATCGTCCGACATTATTTAACCTTGTAGGTTTTCTCTAATCCTGAAAGTGAATGTCTGGTAACTCTAAGGTCTATGTACCCTGGACTCATTTGAACATCATTTCATTCTTCCCCACTTGCTATCCTACTTTGGTGCGTCATTACGAGACAGGTCTTTTTTTATTTACCTCTTTTTCTCACACACTTTTTACAACAGAACCTATTAGAACTATCACCTGCAGAAACTGTGCGTTCCCAGTTGAAACATCTTCAAAATGGTGCCCCGCATCTTCATCATCATCATCGTCGGCATCGTCGCTCTAGTTATCCCGCTCTTCCTCCGATTCCAGAGGCACAAAAAGTCTTCGTCTTCGGAGGACGAGGATTCAATAGTGCACTTCCATCTTTATCTGGTTGTCTTTGTCGTTTTGGTTTGTAATGCTAAAGTCCATCTAACTTTTGGCGGAATCTTGTCGGCCTTCTTTGACTTCTCTTCTGGGAGCTGAGCTTTGTATGGCGAACTTTTAGTTACACAAGATGTCCCAGCTCGAGATGGATTGGCATGTTCCGATGAACTTGCCTTCTGCTTTAGTGGCCGTGCCGTGGCTCAGTGGTTAGACCGCTTGTCTCTCACGAAGGCAGCCCGGGTTCGATCCGAGGCTACCTCAAAATGAGATTTGTGGTGGGCAATACGGCGCTGGGAGGGTTTACTCCGGGATCTCCGGTTTCCCGTCAAATATTTCCACCGGTGCTCCATATTCATCTCATGTATCATCAGTGTCAGATCCTGCGTTGCCGTTTTTAGTAAGAGCGGGTGTTTAACACTACCCATGTCTGCTTTAGTGTTGAGATTGGGCTAATATCTGTCGCCAGGATCAATCTCCTCTGGTAAGCATGTGGATCTGTCACTTGTGCCACACTTTTAGATTCAGGAGCTTCGTCGTGTTCATTGCACTCTCCATTTTAATGGATTGAAAAATCTTGTGGCCAGCAAATTTTGGGGTTGAATGGATATTATCAATATATGGATATGCCAATATTATGGATATATCAATTATTTGTTTATGTGTTTCGTGTGTAACGAGACGACATTGAAGGTGGCTTTTGTGTACGTCATTTTTACTGCTGCAAGGGGTATAGAGAGTTATTTTTCACTGCAATTAAGCGCATTTTAAATTTCTACAAAAAAGACGTGTAATGTGAGAAGGTACTACCTATCTCCGCAATGTTATTTCCATGATTTTTGGGTGCACATTACTAAGATTTGTTATTGATAAGTACATGAAAATATTCAGGCATGTACTTAATAACTTGATCTTGGATAATACCTGTAATAATAATAATAATAATAATAATAATAATAATAATAATAATAATAATAATAATAATAATAATAATAATAATAATAATAATAATAATAATAATAATAATAATAATAATAATAATAATAATAATAATAATAATAATAATAATAATAATAATAATAATAATAATAATAATAATAATAATAATAATAATAATAATAATAATAATAATAATAATAATAATAATAATAATAATAATAATAATAATAATAATAATAATAATAATAATAATAATAATAATAATAATAATAATAATAATA